>JAODAL010084175.1:0-11008 GCA_025379985.1 Phyllomedusa bahiana
TGTCTGACTTTCCCCTTTTTGTTCAAAATGTAAACATGTTTGATGAAGATATCTGTATATGAAAAAATACACACCCTGTTTTTTGACCCCAAATGAACCCCTAACAAGCTTGGGTAACCATTGGATATAAATTGTGCTCCACAAATGGGCAGGAAAAATTTACTTGTATGTGCCGTTTAAAAACACTGTGTATTTTACTGAATATAAAAGCACAAACAGGCTTAATTAACCTTCGGATATGAATTATGCTACAGGCAAAATTTCTTCTTTGGCGGTGAAAAAGAACGTTTCTTTTACTAAGTACAACTGCAGAAAAATACTTAGTTAACCCTTGGATGTAAATTGCGCAAAATAAATGTGCTGCCAACAATTACCAGCTTTGTAGCGTGTTAAAACGGCGTGTATTTTACGGAACACAACAACAGAAAAACTTGTAATTAACCTTCGGTTATGAATTATGCTACAGGCGAAATTTCTTCTTTGGCGGTGAAAAAGAAAATTTCTTTTAGTGACCACAACAGCAGAACAACGCTTAATTAACCCCTGGATCTAAATTGCGCAAAATAAATGAGCAACCAAAAATTAAGTGGTATTTGGATTGTAAAAATGCTGTTTCTTTAACTGAATACAACAGGAACAGGCTTAGATAACCCTTGGATATTCAATGTGCTCAAGAACTGAGCAGATAGCATTAAAATGTATATGTAGCTGCATTGGACACACACTGGACTTCAGTTCCAATACCCCCCAAAATCAGAATTAGAACGAAAGAGAAGCAGTCTCTGAGACAAGCTGTGATACCCCCCAAAAATCGCTGTATAAAAATGAGTTCTTTAGTATGAGATATCATAAGCTGCAGCGGTGGCAGCACCTTCCCTACACAGCACAGTGAGAGGAGTGTGACGAGCGAGCATGGCGCCCGGAGTTATATAGTGCGGTGACGTCACAGAATCCCGCCGGTCTCTGATTGGCTTCATCTCTGCACATGTCATGTAGGCTACGGCTTTTTTCCTCCCAGACTTCTTTGCCCCATGTAACGCCATGTGCTCGCCATTTTATCAATCAAGAACACGCTTTGTTCCCCCGAATCACCCCAAACTTTGACTTCGTTCAGAATCGAAGTTTTCCTGAAATTCTAAACGGATTCCACTTCGTTAGAATCAATTCGTCCATCTCTAACTGGGATGGGACTGTCAATTT
The DNA here is from genome assembly GCA_025379985.1 of Phyllomedusa bahiana. Taxonomy (NCBI): domain Eukaryota; kingdom Metazoa; phylum Chordata; class Amphibia; order Anura; family Hylidae; genus Phyllomedusa; species Phyllomedusa bahiana. Next base: position 1,201 of record JAODAL010084175.1, read on the forward strand.
GATGAGGTATCCTTGTTCTCGTTCATGTAAATATTGTCAATAACATATGTATAGTATTTTCCCCTCTTTTTATGCTTATAATTATTGGTAAATCATATGGTGTGGTTTATTATATAGCCTGAAAAATATAATAATTGCATCTAACCCATCTAGTGATTTCAGAGGACATTCTTTGGACGTGGCCTCTAACTAAATGTGTATTCAACTGTAGGAAAGGGGATACTACAATACAAAAAGGTTGTAACAATTTTTTTATACATTAATGGGAGAGGAATGACCACTTATTTTGTCTTAACTGATGAAAATAACCAACTACAATCATATTTTTAAGGCACTTTGAATATCAAGAAGTTCAGCATTTTTATACATTTTTTTTATCCCAGAAGTGTTTAAGCAATAAACACAACTTATGTAGCTAGGGCTTAAATATACACTCTGAATCTGAATGGATGATTTTACTCCCAGTAGTGACCTAAAGTCATATTCCTGCTTGGCATAAAAATGCTTAATGAATTTCGTGCTGTGTCTGCATTTCTTTACAAGAACAATTACTTGTCAGCTAACTCTATGGGAAAATGAATGTTATACAATGAATGTATTAAAGCCTTTCTGAAAATTTATTTTGTAATCTGCTGCCACATTAAAAATTTTTTAAATGTTTTGTTAATCAGCATTTGTGTAAAATGCAGTTTTAAGCTGACTAAACAAAAATTATTATTCAAGACCAATAAAATACTACATAATTCTTTTACATGTATGTTTAGTCTACGTACTAGGGAGCAAGAATGAATTGGTCTACAATTTACTCTGCATCATTCTCTGGGATGGACCTGGAGAAGGAAGAATACACTTCATATTTCTTGTTATATATGAGCAGGTAATAAACCAATAAACTTTACCCTGGTCAGTGGGGTTATAGGAATTGAGGGCGATGCAGAAAAAACCCTTCTAATGATAGAGTTAATAGAGATAGAGTGAATATCACCTGTGACCTGAACATGTCCCTCAAGTAGTAAATTAAAAAAATATAATGCACTACTAAGCTTAAAAGTGTTCTTTCCATGAATAACATGTATTACTTATACCCCGGGTTCCCGCTGGGCTTCCCATCGTCACAAAAATGGGATCCTGGGTTCCTCATATGACTAAAGTGAGGTGGGTTTGAGTGAAGTCGCACTCAAGCTTGGTAACAACTATTGTAAAAGTTTCATGGCTAAGGGTTTAACAGGAATTCATTATAAAAACATGGCAAATTCAAAAAAGTGTTCTCCACTTGATTACAGTAAATTGAACTGTAGCCATACAAACAGCATCACTGATTTTACTTAAGCAATAAGTAGAGGATGGATATTATCAGATTTTCTATACATCAAGAACTGAAGTAGCCATAGTTAAAAAGACAGTAGGCCCTCAAAATGCTTCTTTTCCACTAAAAGGAAAAATATCCCACTTTAGCCTCTGTGGTTTGCAGCATCTGCTATGGTTTACGTCCATGATGTTGAAGTTAATACATTACAGTAGATTATTTCCATGTCTTTACAGGATATAGATGTGAATGTTGAACCACTAGTCATTTGAGAAATAGTGGGCCAGTCATGTATATTAATTATTATATTTAATTATTTATATATTTTGGCAAGACAACATAAATAATGGAATGAAATTACTAAAGACCATGCATGTAGTTATGTTTCTCCTTCAATCTGACTATAAAATGTGTATTGTACAATCACTTTAGATGCAAAATCAAACAATCCTTCATTTCACGTAATTAATCATACATCGATTGTATTGATGATCAGTCAGCAGCTCACCCACTTAGAACGTCCATTATCAGAGTTTTGTAGAGGTCGTATCTCCTTATAGGGTCAACAATTGGTGATAGAACTTATTTTATGTACAATAAATGGTATTGCTATGCCTGTGCTTTTTGACTTCATCTTCTTTATGTACTGTTTGAATGAAGATGAGTCAATTCCATTTATATACTATCTATATACTCTGATGCTTTTTGTACAGATTTTTATTGATATTTACACAGTTTTACTGGGTTTTGAAATGAAAGAAAAGAAGTAATAAGCAAGTTAAGTTAAATACAAAACAATAGATAAAGTTTGTTTTAACAAATTAAATGTAGATATTTCACTATTTAAAGTAGTCACCTTTAGCTGATATAACAGCTTTACACAATTGAGGCATTCTTTCTACAATTGCATTCAGATATTGTTCAGAATATTTGTTTCCAACATTGCTGCAGAAGTTCCCACAAATTTGCTGCGTTTGTAGGTTCCTTTGCTTTCCATTTTATTCGTTGAAGCCTAATGGCTTTTTCTTGTCTTCTTCGGTAGTTCTGACATTGCCTAGAAGTATGTTTTGGATCATTGTCTTGTTTTAATATGGACTCCTGACCAGCTAGGCATACATCAATGGGTACTGCATGACATATCAAAATGCAGTGGTAGCCCTTTTTGTCCAGTGTGCTAGTCACCTGTGCAAGTTGCCAAAACTGGATCTAAAAAAAGGAGCCCTTGATGGTACCTTTGTCATGTGACAATTGCTGTCACAGACAAAGGTACCATCCTTTCACCTACTGGACAATGTACAAAATCCTGCATGACGTGCCAAAAATGTTGAATTTTGAATCATCAGTTCATACTTGTCAAACCTGCAGATAGAAGCCTTCTCTACAAACCTGAAATAGAAACTTGTTAACTCTGGTGCATTGAGCTATGCTTGAAGATTTTGAGCTGTGAGGTGCTGATTAGTGTTGAGCGATTGCGGCGATGGCTTATCGAGGATCAGACGATAGTCGATAGTCGGGTCCTCTATCGATAAGGTTTGTCGACTAGTGAGCGATCGATAAGCGCGATGACCTTAGAAAGTCATGTAGAGCAACAAAACCCTTCATTATTACAACCCAACAATGTGCTGTAGAAGCTGAAATAAACATCCACAACATCAAATGTATACGTGTTCTACATCTAGGCAACACTTAGTTTATAAAGTTCACCAAAGAAAAAAAGGTCACAGCCCATGTTACAATTCCGTCTTGTACCACACAGCCTGAGCCCTTAAAGACACCTGCATCACCCCACAAATTAAAAAGTGCAGAAGAGCAGTAAATTTGAAACCATCATGTAAGCTTGAGACTTGGACATAGAGTATCCCTGACCTGGAACGCAGCATTAAGCCCCAAACCTGCCTGACCCCCACATTAAAAAGTGCCGGAAAAAGGATCTTTCAACCACCATTTTTATGAACTGGACATTGACTATACCTGACATGGGCACAGCATGAGCCCCAAACCAGCATGACCCCCACATTTAAAAATTGACGGAAAAAGGAGTCTTTCAACCACCATTTTAGTTGAAATGGACATTGATATACCTGTCCTGGGCCACAGCATGAGCCCCAAACCTGCATGCCCCCCACTTTTTAAAAAGTGCCGGAAAAAGGAGTCATTAAACCACCATTTTAGTTTCACTGGACATTGACTATACCTGTCCTGGGCCACAGCATGAGCCCCAAACCTGCATGACCCCCACATTTAAAAAGTGCGGGAAAAAGGAGTCTTTCAACCACCAATTTAGTTTCACGGGACTTTGGGACTATACCTGTCCTGGGCCACAGCATGAGCCCCAAACCTGCATGACCCCCACATTTAAAAAGTGACGGAAAAAGGAGTCTTTCAACCACCATTTTAGTTTCACTGGACATTGACTATACCTGTCCTGGGCCACAGCATGAGCCCCAAACCTGCATGACCCCCACATTTAAAAAGTGACGGAAAAAGGAGTCTTTCAACCACCATTTTAGTTTCACTGGACATTGACTATACCTGTCCTGGGCCACAGCATGAGCCCCAAACCTGCATGACCCCCACATTTAAAAAGTGCCGGAAAAAGGAGTCTTTCAACCACCATTTTAGTTTCACTGGACATTGACTATACCTGTCCTGGGCCACAGCATGAGCCCCAAACCTGCATGACCCCCACATTTAAAAAGTGCGGAAAAAGGAGTCTTTCAACCACCATTTTAGTTTCACTGGACATTGACTATACCTGTCCTGGGCCACAGCATGAGCCCCAAACCTGCATGACCCCCACATTTAAAAAGTGCCGGAAATAGGAGTCTATCAACCACCATTTTAGTTGAACTGGACATTGACTATACCTGTCCTGGCCACAGCATGAGCCCCAAACCTGCATGACCCCCACATTTAAAAAGTGCCGGAAAAAGGAGTCTTTCAACCACCATTTTAGTTTCACTGGACATTGACTATACATGTACCTGGCCACAGCATGAGCCCCAAACCTGCATGACCCCCACATTTAAAAAGTGCCGGAAAAAGGAGTCTTTCAACCACCATTTTAGTTTCACTGGACATTGACTATACCTGTCCTGGGCCACAGCATGAGCCCCAAACCTGCATGACCCCCACATTTAAAAAGTGCCGGAAAAAGGAGTCTTTCAACCACCATTTTAGTTTCACTGGACATTGACTATACCTGTCCTGGGCCACAGCATGACCCAGGGCCGGAGTTACAGTGGGTGCGGTGAAAGCCCAGGCTGGCGTCCGTCATCTATTAACACGCAGGTTAAAATGCCCTGATGACGCAGCAACGAAAACTGTCGTGCTGAAGCAGAGTGCGGAAGCGGAAGTGTGAGAACTCCAGCCTTCCTCTGTACACAGTAAATACCTGGGTAGCGCTTGCCCCTCCGTATGAGTGTGGACCAATTGAGCTTCACTTGGAAATACTGGTGGTTAACGCTCCTGTTACACCCAGGTGCCCTTTATCTTGGCATTCTTTTTCTCATTTTACTCAACGTGCTGGAGGAAATGGTCTCTGTACTTTGTTCTCTGTCTGTGCTCCATACTCCATGTTCTCTGAATAACCTACATCTGGTCAAGTTTTCCTGTACCTCCCTTGTACAATTCAGAGGAATTTTTTTAACAGCTATTTTGTACATGCAAGTTTTTTAGTACTTTAATTCTAGAAAACACATTTTTAAAATAGGATGGAATCCCACCATGTCTTTGTTTCTCTTTTTTTCATTGTATTAAATGGGTTGTCTCAATACAGGGATTGATAGCTATGTTAAAGATCTTGCAAAAACAAGTCATTTTGCAATATGTGTCCATTAACAGTGTCCTACCTATTCCTGTTTCTGACAGCACCATCACCCTTGAGCCACTCTTGACAATTGTGCAGAACAAATGTCTGTTAGAAACAACATTTTTTAGAATAGGACCTGTAGTATAGCTGCATGTCACAGCAAAATGCCCCCAAAAATTCAAAGCATGACCCTTGAGCCACTTTGGTCAATTGTGAAGAACAAATGTCTGTTAGAAACAACATTTTTAGAAAAGGACCTGTAGTATAGCTGCATGTCACAGCAAAATGCCCCCAAAAATTCAAAGCAGACCCTGAGCACTGGCAATTGGAAGAACAAATGTCGTTTAGAAAACATTTTAAATGACTATATAGCTGCATGTCACAGCAAAATGCCCCCAAAAATTCAAAGCATGACCCTTGAGCCACTTTGGTCAATTGTGAAGAACAAATGTCGTTAGAAACAACATTTTAGATAGACCTGTATATAGCTGCATGTCACAGCAAATGCCCCAAAAATTAAAGCATGACCTTGACCACTTTGTCAATGTGAAACAAATGTCTGTTAGAAACAACATTTTTTATAATAGGATCTGTAGTATTGCTGCATTTCAAAGCAGCATGACCCAAAAAATTATAAAAATGACTTCTCAGCCACTGTTAAAAATTGTGAGGGAGAAATGCCACTTAGAAGCCACATTTCTATTCCAAAGGACCATAATTATAGCTGTATCTCACAGCAACATGACCCCAAAAAATTATAAAAATAACAACACAGCCACTATTAAAAATTGTGAGGGAGAAATGCCACTTAGAAGTCACATTTCTGTTCCAAAGGACCATGATTATTGCTGTATCTCACAGCAACATGACCTCAAAACCATTGACAATGCGAAAACTTCTTAAGATAAAGTGAGTAAATGGAATACGGTGTTGTCATGAAACCTTGCTGTCTTTTACAGTCTCCTCACAGCAAAACCATCAAAATGAACTGTTGGGAAAAGAGAATAAAAATTGCAGTAAGAAATGATCATTTAAAAAAAAGTTTTCAAGAGGACCATTTCTGTTTGAAAAGGAATGTGAAGTAGACCGGCAACTAATCGGTGACCTCGGCAATTGGGGCCACAACATCATCAGAGATCCATGCCTGATTCATCTTGATGAAAGTCAAACGATCCACATTATCTGTGGAAAGCCGGATGCGTTTGTCTGTAATGACTCCTCCAGCTGTGCTGTGGTCCGCTCAGATATGACGCTGGCTGCTGGGCAGGACAACACCTCTATGGCGTGACGAGCCAGCTCGGGCCATTCGTCCATTTTGGATACCCAGAAGTCTATTGGGTCCGGAACACATGCAAAAACATCGGTGTTGAGACGCAGATAGTCGTGCACCATGATCTTAAGCTGATCTCTGTGTGTTGGATGTGTGCCCTGCATTGCATGCGTTGGTGAGGTGGTAAACAAAGATTGCCAGAGGTCACCCATTAGGCTTCTGCCACCTTGCCTGCTGCTGCCGCTACGCCTACTTGGCACTCTACTGCTGTCACGTCGCTGATGTTGTTCCACCGTGACATTTGGGGAACGTGAAGCAGACGCAACAGATGTCTCCATTGATCAATCAGCAAGGTCTCCATTTCCTGCATTTTAATCTCTATTTGGGTGGTGGAAGGAAAGTGCTGATTTTTGTTTTGTACCGGGGATCCAGGAGGGTGGCCACCCAGTAACTGTTGTTCATTTGATGGCCTTAATGCGAGGATCATGTTGGAGGAAATGGAGCATCCAAGCACTCATGTGAGAGATGGAGCCTTGATTTCCCAAGCCTCTGGGTCGAGGGCACTAGCAAACTGATCTTCCTCATCTTCCTCCTCCTCCTCAAAGTCGCGCCAACCTCTTTCCAAGGCAGGGACGTCGGTAACATCGGTGTCTAGGAATACCTCCTCCTCCTCCTCCTCCGCTGCCTCCGGCACAGCTTCAACACAGCCCTGGCTTGCCTGAGATGATGCACCCTGAGAGCTGATCGCCACCTTGCACTAGCTCTGGACCCCGAACCACTGCCTAATGAAGACCGATGAAATTGTGAAACTGTCGGGCCTTGTGGATTTGACGGAGAGAAAGGCTCCGTGTCCGCATCTGTGTCCGTCTCCTCCTCCGTCGCTGGCGGGACCTGTTGTTTTCAGAGTGTCCAACGATCGTTCCAGAACTAAGATCACCACAATGCTCATGCTGACAAGGGCATTGTCCGCACTGACCATTTTGGTGGCTTCTTCAAAACTGGCAAGGATGGTGCAGAGCTCTTTCACCTGCCTCCACTCTCGGTGGTTCAACACCCCGAGGTCCGTACCGCTGCTTGTCAGGCCATGTGTCACTTCGTACTGCGTAATGGCATTGCGCTGCTGCCACAATCGCTGGAGCATGTGGAGGGTGGAATTCCAGCGTGTTGCCACGTCAACAATGAGACGGTTGACGGGGAGGCCGAGCTGACGCTGCAACGCAGCCAGGCGGGATGAAGCAGGGTGCGAACGGCGGAAGTGCGAACTCAGACCTCGAGCCTTCTTCAGCAGGCAGTCCAGACCCGGGTAGCTCTTTAGAAATTTCTGGACGACAAGGTTCATGACATGTGCCAGGCAGGGATGTGCTCCAGCCTACCGATCTTAAGGCGCAAGCAGATTTCGCCCGTTATCGCACACCACCTTGCCTGGCACAAGGTTCTTGTCACCCAGCCAGCGCTCGGTCCTCGTTGCTTAGAGCCGTCCACAGCTCCTGACCTGTGTGTGGACGGTCTCCCAAGGCAGATTAATTTCAACACGGCCTGGTGTCTCTGGGCACGTGATGCCACCAGAGGACCTTGGGGGAAGAGCCCTGCACCATCCCTGCAGTTTTGAAGAGCGTGCGCCGAGCCTGAGAGCCACCGTCACCCCCAGAGACATCCACCCAGCTCACCCAGTGAGCTGTCACTGAGATATAGCGGCCTTGGCCGTGCTTACTAGTCCATGTGTCGGTGGTGAGATGGACTTTTCCGGACACAGATGCAGACAACGCGCTTGAAATTTTAGATGACACGTGGCTGACAGGGCAGGGACGGCTTTTCTGGCAAAGAAATGCCTGCTCGGCATCGTGGGTTGGGGGCAGGGGAGGGCCATGACGTGGCGGAACCCACTGTGTCCACCAGAACGGAAAGGCAACATTTCCAAGGCCAAAAGCCTGGCAAGCCGACTTCAGGTTTTTGGGCTTTGGGATGGTTTGGGTTTAAAGTGTTTTTCTTTTCCCCCAAACCTGGAAGACAAAAGGGCTGGCTGCTAGACTGGCCGCTGTACGGGGCAGGTCGAAAACTGGGGGAAGGGAAAGGGGGAAAAGGAGGGGTCCTGGGTGCTGGTGGACTGGGGCGAGGGTGGACTGAAGCGGAGGCTGACCCCTGCAGCCTGAGAGACATGGCAGGGGGAGGAACGTTTGGGGGGTTGGGGCGGAGAGGAGGAGGCGGGACAGAGGTGTGACAGTGGTTGGGGGGCCCCGCGGTCTGGCCTTTTTTGGGCCAGGTTTTTTCCCTCCATTTAACCAGCATTCGCTGCATTACTAGACAGTTGTGGTTTTTAACCCACAAAGGGTTCTTGCCTCTACTTACTTTACGGAAAAGGGCGGCATATGACATGCGGGGTGAACAGAGGCTTGCTCAAAAAAGGGCCCGGGCTTAGGGGTCCTGGCCCTTTTGACGCAAAGCGAGGACCGGGTTTTGCCTGCCGGCTGGGGAAATCAAAAACGGACTTCTCCCACCGGCCCTCTCCCTTTTTGTGGCGGGACCCTATTGACACTACCCCATCTCTTCCCCTGCCACGAGAACGCTCGCAAGCAAATTCTGGGGGAAAAGACCAGGAGGATCCCAATTCGTCATCCATCATCATCAACACGGGGACTTGTCGTCCTAAACTTTCTGCACCCAAACCGGGCTACAACAAGGGGCACTGCAAGGCGTTCCCCGACCGCCCGGGTTTTTTTGCCGTTTGACCGCCTTTCCTTCCCTCCTCTGGGGGCATCAGAAACTGGGCGCAGAGCAACTAAAACATCCCCTTTATCTTTTAACTGCCTTTTTGACCCCAACCGCATTTTGTCATCAAAGAGGGCTTCAGACAATGATTATCCCAGGGGGGTACACGAGTTGACATTTTGGGGTGCTTTATTGACGGGTCTGAGATGCTGATGACGACATTTGTGGGGCCGGGCTGGGAGGACGAGGAGAAACGCAATGCAGGTTGCATTAACCACTGAAGGACAGATTTGGGGACGATGTTTTTTCTTTGCACAGGGCCCGACCCACGATACGGCCTGACGGGCCGCAACGGACGATCCGCTGCATGGTGTTGCCCACCCCTGGAAGGAGCACCTTTTCCCCGACCCTACCTCCCGTGCTACCCCCCTTTGCTCGCTTACCACCTGCATTTCGCTCCATGTCCCGAAATATAAAAATTGGGGAAGGGGAATAGTTTTGGAAATCTCTTATTAAAAGACGGCAAACCCCAGCTATTTTCCCAAAACCCCTAATCAAAACAAAATTCTGGATTCAAAATTTTAAATGCAAAAGGGGTCTATCAACAAATCTGGACTGGGCAAATTTCCAAAAAACACTTCGTTTTTTGTTTTTGGTATAATAAATGGGATTTTTTCACCTTTCAATTCACCTGTGGTGAATATAGTTTTCTGTT
>JAODAL010084176.1:0-11008 GCA_025379985.1 Phyllomedusa bahiana
TCAAATGAGGTTTTTATTAGGGCCGCTTTAACTTCCAGACATAAATTTGGGGAATCTGAAACCTGTACTCTCAAAAAGAAACAGGTTTTTTAAATAACTAATGAAAATTTACCTTTCCCAAAATGGGTGGGAGCTGACTAGACTTAATTTTCCTAATAGACCTGCGAGTAAAAAAGGGTTCGGGTTTGAGGGCACCTGGGAAAAGTCCCCATAATAAATTGAGAGGGGGAATTTCTCAAAATTTTTTTCGGTCACTTCGCCAATTTCCCGACAAAATTAAATTGGGTTCCGAATTACTTGGGGAAAAATCATTTTAAAAAAACAGCTATTTCCAGGCTGCACAGACCCTGCAGTGTCGTAGAACTTTGCCATGCTTAAATATGCAGAGGGAGCTTGGTTTGGTCTTCATACAATTTGCGTTTTAGTATGAATGCACATGACTGCCGCCGCTCTTAAAACCTTCACTATAAAACCCCGGGGACAAAAGGGGGCAAAACTGGAAAAAAACTAAGCGAAAATTTTACCTTATAAAGTCATGCCAGCGAAAGTGGAAAAAAACAAGCTGAGAGCTCAGGGGCAACATTGGACAGAGTGTGGAGGTGACGGCGGCGCCACAGCAGCACGAGGTCTGAAGGGCACAATGACTTCTGGGGGTGGAAAAAACGTGTAGGCCACAAGGGGCACAATGACAAGTGGGTGGTGAGGCGGCAGCCACACAGCATGAGGTCGAGAGTGGCACAATGACACAGTGTGGAGGTCACGGCAGCCACATGAGGCAACAGTGGCACAATACTTTCGGAGGGGGAAAAAAAACAGGAGTAGGCCACAGGGGGGCAAAAATACAGAGTGTGGAGGCACGCAGCAGCAGCATGAGGTCAACAAAGTGGCACAATGACATTCTGGAGGGGGCAAAAACAAAAAAGGGAAACCCGAAGGCACAATGACAGAGATGGGGTGACTGTTGCAGGGATGGGTCAGGCAGAGGCAAAATGACATTGTGGATGTGGCAAAAACTGAGTAGGCCACAAGTGTCAAATGACGAGATGGGGGTGAGGGCAGCGCACAGGGGCAGGAGGCACAATGACAAAAAGTGGAGGGACCACACCAAAAACGCAGCAGCAGTTGGGGTCAGAGAATGGCACAATGCACAGTGGGAGTCAGGGCCCAGAAACAGAGCAGCAGCATGGGGTCATAGAGTGGCCAATGACAAGTGTGGGGTGGGGGGAAAAACCAGCCCCCGGGTAAAGATGGTTTTTGGGCAGTGGAGAAACTGTCAGCGATGTGTGGCACAGCGGGTGGGGGCATCGAATAGGGCAAAGGCAGGTAGTTTGAACCCAGAAAAATTTCCACAGTTTAGGTGGGGTTCATCGTGTGTCTGACCCTAATGCTTTGGTGTGTAAAAAACCGGGCCGACCCACCCTGATTATCTTGACAAAGGTCAGTCTTCACTTTCCCGGTGAAACGGGTTCCCCTTTGGGGAACATGGCCCCCCCCCACACGAACCCCCTCTGATCCCACACACGGGCCGGGCAGGAAACAGCTTCCCACTGCAAACTCGCAATTTGCGGCCACACATCCATTTGGCTGCCCATAGTCCAGCGGATCTCTAAAGGGGTGGCGAGTATGTCCAAGTGGGCCCACCCCCTTTTTTGGTTCAGGGCTGCTCCAGGTCCTCTGCTGCGGGCGACTGCCCTCCTCACTAGGCGGGAAAAGGAAGCTGCTCATCAGTGACCCCAGACAGGTTGCTGTGAGGGATTTGTAGCTCCTAACCCCCCCCCCCTTTCCCATAGCCCGCGGCAGTAGACGTGAGCGCTGAAAAACCCCCGGTCAGACCTTCAGAGGAGGGACGATGCCGCACATAGGCAGCGGCCAAGGACTAGGGGTTTTTCCCCTATATATTGAGTTTGTCCTCCTCTCGTAGCGGGGAAAAAAAGGCCCCATTTTGCCCGGGGGTTGGGGTCCAATAGGGTGGAGAGCCAGAAGTCTCCCTCTCCCGGATGCTAATAGGCTGTATTAGCCAGTCAAACAACATCTGGGGGAAATCTGCACAAGGCCCCGGGGCTCCCTCCCCATCTCCCGTAACCCCCGGGCCGGGTCTTTGTTTTTTTCCCTTCCCCCCACCTCCTCCCCTTGCCCTAAATTTTTCACCATAAAAATCCCTCATTTTTTCCCCTCTTCTCTCCTTCCCCCCTTTTCCCCCTTTCCCCCCCCCCTTTCGCCAGGGGGGGGGGGGGGTGGGGGGGGTTGGGGGGGGGTTTTGGGGGGGGGGTGGGGTGGGGGGGTCGTTGTGTGGGGGGGGGGGGGGGGGGGGGTTGGGGGGGGGGGGGGGGGGGGGTTTTGGGGGGGGGGGGGGCATTTTTTGGGGGGGGGGGGGGTTTTGTGGGGGGGTGTTTTGGGGGGGGGGGCGGGGGGGGGGGGGGGGGGGGGGGGGGGCCGGGGGGGGGAAAAGGGGGGGGGGGGGGGGGGGGGGGGGGGGGGGGGGGGGGGGGGGGGGGGGGGGGGGGGGGGGGGGGGGGGGGCCCCCCTTTCCCCCCTTTTTTTTGTTCCAGGCCAAGCCGGGGGAGAAAAACCCCCAACCGCGTCCCAAAGTGGTTGGGGGTTCCGGGGTGAAAAGGGGGGTTTTGGGGAGGGAAAAGAAATCGTCTCCTGTCCAATTTTTTGGGGGGGCCCCGGGTCATGTGGACGCGAGATGTAGTCGCCACGTCTCCAGTCCCCTGCCCAGACAGATTTTTCAGCATCTGTTTCCAGGACAATGAAGCAGTGGAATGACGTTATTCATCCCGAAAGTCCTGGCGACTGACAAATAACGTGGCCTCCTCGGCCTCTACAAACGGCAGGTGTCACGCATGAGCTGCCACTAGCTGACATCAAAGTTACACAGAGGAATTCTCATGTCCGCCTGGATCATCAAAAAATCGTTAATGGCCTTTCTCTGTTTTTACAGTCGGTCCAACATGTGCAGGCTGGAATTCCAACGGGTGGAAACATCGCATATCATACTGTGTTGGGGGGCCGTTCTGCCGCTGCAATCGGGGAGGGTGTTCCTGGCTTTGTGGGAATGGATGAAGTGCATGCACAGTTTCCTGGCCATTTCAGATTCTTCAAAAGATCGGTGGAAGACTTCAGGAACCTTTTCACAACCAATTGAACACATGCGCCATGCAGGGCGCATGGACCATCCCCCTCGTGCAGCGCGAACACCATGTTCCTCCCATTGTCCATCACCATGGTTTCTGATTTGCATTGGCACGGAGAAAGCCACACAGCGGTTTCTTGATGCATGACGCGGAGCAGTTCCTCCCCTGTGTGACTTTGTTCCCCAAAGGGCCCAAGCCAGGTGTAGAACTGCATGACACCGCTGTGCCTACACATGTGGTATGAGGGAGCAGTACTTGTGGAGGCTGAGATGGTGGTAGTGGTGGAGGAGAAAGCGTCGTCTCCTGTCCAATTGTTGATGTCCCCTGGGCAGGAAGCACATTCACCCAGGGGGCCTAAAGGCATGTACCTGGCCCTGCCCGTATTACAGCTCCAGCCCGTCCGCGCTGCCGTGCACCTTGAACAATCCGATAAGCTAAGGACTGGCCCACCTTCTGTTCTACATATTTATGAAGTGCTGGTACTCCCTTTTTTTGGAAAAGAAATTAACGGCTTGGAACTCTCCCATCTGGGCTATTGCACAAGCCATAAGTTTTTAAACCCGGGTGCAGAGTCCACCATTTGGAAAGGGGAGGGACGCAGTACCAACAACTTGGACAGGAGCAGGGTCAGCTTCTGCACCTTAGGAGGGTTTGGGACGCATACTGTTGTCTCTTTGCAATCGCCTCGCTGAACGACTACGGGCGCCATGAGTAGCGAGGAGCGGGAAAGCATCTGGACCGGGAGATGATTTTCAAAGAGAAACAGCTCCCTTCTGCAGAGGTGGTGGAGCCTTGACTGGCTGCAATGGCATGCGTGCCATTGGGCGCTGCTGCTGCTCTTGCTGCGGCGGCAGGATGGACCACCACATCTGAGCCACGGTTCTCCCAGACCACCGGATGGTGACGCTGCATGTGTTGACATTAGCTCCCTGGCCACGCTTCACTTTCTGCCTACAGATTCTACATATACCCATTTTCGGCTCCTCCGTGTCTTAGCAAAGAACGCCACACCGCCGAGTATGGGATTTTATCCCCAACGCTCCGCACTGAGTGACTACTACCGCCGCTGCCTCCCTGAGTCCCTGTGCCGCTACTTTCTTGGACCTGCGAAGCGGGTTTTTTACCCCGTGGCTGCTTGGCTCCCGATCTCACATTGCTGCTATCCTGCTGACTCACGGCCACACAACCCACTTGCTGGCTGCGCCGCTGCCTGATGCGCAAGCTGACGCCCTCTTCTCCTGACGATGATGAAGCCCTTGCCTCCCCCGGCTCCCAAGTGCGGTCGGCTACATCATCATCTATTTGTGTTTCATCGTCACTGCTGTCCTCATCACCGGTCTTGGTATGCAGAGGCTGACCCCTCACAACATGACCTCCCATGCCACCTCAACATCTGTACTTTGCCGCCTACTGCAAGAAGCAGGGATATTGGCCCCATTCTTGCTGCCAAGTAGCTGCTGACTGCCCTCCTAAAATTTGTTCATCCTCGCTATATAGTGGAGCTGAGCCCAACCACTTAGTAGACTCTGGCTGAGGGAACCGGATGGATAGAGGCGGATTGAGGACGGGTGAGGCCGCTGACCCGCTCCCGTGCCATGCCAACTAAGGGTTTGTGTCTGACGTTCCCACCGACTCTTTGGGTGGGGTTGTCAATGTCATCTGGGGGGAAGTTTATGACCTAGTCAACCAATTAAGAACCAGTGGGTTGCTGAACAACACACGGCCGCTAGATGACAGCGCCAGTTGTGGCCTCACCGAGTGACACCTGCTGCGACGTCCCCTTGCTGTGCTGCGACCTGGGCCTGCTCCAGAATGTTTGTGTCTCTGCCCCTAGCAGGTGAAGAGCCTGCCACCTCTCTGTCTGACATAGTGTTTGTTCTAAAATGTACAGACAACTGTTTGATGAAGATATCTGTATATGATAAATACACACCCGTATTTGACTCCAAATGAACCCAGTAACAACTTGGGTAACCCTTGGATATAAATTGCACTCCACAAATGGCCAGGAAAAATTTACTTGTATGTGTCGTTTAAAAACACTGTGTATTTTACTGAATGTGAAAGCACAAACAGGCTTAATTAACCTTCGGATATGAATTATGCTACAGGCAAAATTGCTTCTTTGCGGTATAAAAGAACTTTTTTTTACTAAGTACAACTGCAGAAAAATACTTAGTTAACCCTTGGATGTAAATTGCGCAAAAGAATTGAGCAGCCAAAAACTACCAGCTTTGTAGCATGTTACAATGGCGTGTATTTTACGGTACACAGCAAGAGAAAAACTTGTAATTAACCTTCGGTTATGAATTATGCTACAGGCAAAATGTCTTTTTAGGCAAGGAATAAGACGGTTTCTTTTAGTCACCACAGCAGCAGAACAATGCTTAATTAACCCCTGGATGTAAATTGCGCAAAAGAATTGAGCAACCAAAAACTACCAGCTTTGTAGTGTGTTACAATGGTGTGTATTTTACGGTACAGAACAACAGAAAAACTTGTAATTTAAACCCTCGTTGTGAATTATGCTACAGCAAATGTCTTTTTTTTTGGCGATGAAAAAGACAGTTTCTTTAGTCACCACAACACAGAAACGCATTTAAATTAACCCCTGGAAAGTAAAAATTTCGCAAAATAATTGAGCAACCAAAACCTACCAGCTTTATAGCGTGTTACAATGGCGAGTAAATTTTACGGTACAGAACAACAGAAAAACATGCAATTAACCTTCGGTTTGAATATATGCTACAGGCAAAATGTCTTTTTTGGCGATGAAAAAAAACGGTTTCTTTTAGTCCCCACAGCAGCAGAACAAAGCTTAATTAACCCCTGGATGTAAATTGCGCAAAAGAATTAGCAACCAAAAACTACCAGCTTTGTAAACGTGTTACAATGGTGTGTTTTTTATGGTACACAGCAAGCGAAAAACTTGTAATTTAAACCTTCGGGTTTTGAATTATGCTACACGCAAAATGTCTTTTTTGGCAGTGAAAAAGACGGTTTCTTTTAGTCACCCAAAAACAGCAGAAAAAATGCTTAATTAACCCCCGGGTTTTAAATTGCGCAAAAGAATTGAGCAACCAAAAATGAAGTGGTATTTGTATTGTAAAACGCTGTTCTTTAAATGAATACAAAAGGGAAAAGGCTTAGAAAACCCTGGATATTCAATGTGCTGTGAGCAGATAGCATTAAAATGTATATTCAGCTACATTGGACGCACACTGGACTTCAGTTCTAATACCCCACAAAATCAGAATTTGAACGTTAAGAGAACAGTCTCTGAGACAAGCTGTGACACCACCCAAAAATCGTTGTATAAAAATGAGTTCTTTAATGAGAGATATCATTAGCAGCCGTGGCAGCACCTTCCCTAATCAGTACAGTGAGAGCGGTATGAGCTCCCAGCGTCGCGCCTGGACTTATATAGTGCGGTGACGTCACAGAATCCCGCTGGTCTCTGATTGGTTTCATCTCTGCACATGTCATGTAGGCTATGTCCTTCTTCCTCCCAGAGCTCTTTGCCCCTTGCAACGCCATGTGCTCACAGCCATTTTATCAATCAAAAACTCACTTCGTTCACGCGAAGTACCCAACCTTCGACTTCGTTCCGAACCGAAGTTTTCCTGAAATTCTAAACAAATTCCACTTCGTTAGATTTAATTCGCCCATCTCTAAATATAATACATTTCCGTTTATCCTTCAATAGAGTTTTTTGTCAAAGAGCCACAAAAACACAGAATTTTAGGAAGGCTAATTTTATTCTGCTTAGGAACCCTAAACCGTATTGGGACTGGACAATGTGTTTAAATATGGCAGAACAAATAATAAATAGGATATTTTTAAAAACATCCTAGCTACCACTGTGAGAGGTACATACCTTATGGTAATAAAATAAATTAGAAACAGGAAAAACACAATATGGATCAACAGAGATGTAAAAGAGGCAATAAATAACAAAAAGAAAGCATTTCACCTACTAAAACAGGAGGGTAGTGAAGAGGCGCTAAGAAGCTACAGGGAAAAAAATAAAACGTGTAAAATAAAGATAAAGGAATCAAAGCTGGAGACGGAAAGACATATTGCTATAGAAAGTAAAACTAACCCCAAAATATTTTTTAACTATATAAATAGTAAAAAGATTAAAACAGAAAATTTTGGGACATTTGAAAAATTCTGAGGAGAGACAGTAGAGGGCGATGAGAAAAAAGCAAACCAAATTAAACCTTTTTTCTCCACTGTATTACCAAGGAGGATAAAACCTTCCTGTTGAACAGGGGGATGAGGTAAACTCCAATTTTAAAAGTTTCTTGTCTAACCAAGGAAAAAAGTGCAGCTCCGTCTTAAGAAGATTAAAATAGACAAATCCCCAGGTCCTGAGGGCATACACCCCCGTGTCCTAAGGGAGTTAAGTGATGTCATAGATAGGCCCCTATTCTTAATATTTATGGACTGTATAATAACGGGGTAGCCCCCAAAGGAAGGCGCATAGCAAATGGAGGTGCCAATATTCAAAAAGGGGTCAAAAAGTGATCCAGGAAACTATAGGCCGGTAAGTTTAACTCTGTTGTAGGTAAAATTGGTTTGAAGGTTTTCTCAGAGATGCTATACCTGGCAGTATCTCACTGAAAAAAAAAGTTAACGCCGTTCCGCATGGTTTTATGAAGGATCGGTCCTGTCAGACTAACCTCATCAGCTTCTATGAGGAAGTCAGTGCTAGACTGGATGGGGTGAGCATTGGATGTCATAGATCTAGATTTTTCTAAAGCATTGAAACTGTGCCACAAAAAAGGGTTTTGGTAAATAAAATGAGAATGCTTTGGACGGGGGAAAATGTGTGCAAGTGGGTTAGCAACTGGCTCACTGATAGAAAACAAAGGGTGATAATTAACGGTGCATACTCACACTGGATCCCTGTTACTAGTGGGGTACCACAGGGCTCACTATTGGGCCCTATCCTCTTTAACATTTTCATTAATGATCTTACACAGGGATTACACAAGTAGAATATCGATCTTTTCAGACGATACTAAGCTCTGTAAAGTAATCAACACAATAGAGGATAATGTGTTATTACAAAGGATCTGGGTAAGTTGGAAGGCCTGGGCAGAGAAATGGCAGATGAGGTTTAATACAGATAAAAGGTTATGCACATGGGGAGGAAAAATCCATTACATGACTACATGTTTTAAAAGGAAAAAGGCTGGGTAAAAGTCACATGGAGAAGGACTTGGAAAACCTGGTGGATAGAAAAATTAATTGTAGCAGCCATTTTCAAGCCCGCAGCTGCCAAGGCAAATAGATTATGTTGGTGTATTAAAAGGGCAAGATGCACACGATGAGAACATTATTCTCCCATTATACAAGTCACTGGTTAGACCACACATGGAATATTGAGTACAGTTTTGGGGACCAGTGCACAGGAAAAACATGTAGAGCTTGAACAGGTACAAAGGCGGGCAACAAAAATAATAAAAGGACTGGGTGGGACTTCAATACCCAGAAAGATTAGCAAGATTAGGGTTATTTAGTTTATAGAAAAGACCCCGGCCGGGGGACAAAATAAATATGTTTAAATACGTTAAAGGTCAATATAGAAAACTCTCTCAAGATTTATTTAACCCAGGGCTGTATCTAGAACAATGGGCATCCTCTACGTCCCTTTAGGAACGAAAGTTTCTACATAAACATAGAAAGGGATTCTTTACTGTTAGAGCAGTGAAACTATGGAATTCTCTGCCAGAGGAACTTGTCATGGTGAATTCAATAACAGAGTTAAAAAAGGGTTGGATGCATTTCTGGAGCTTTTAATATAACAAGTTATAGTTCTAGGATTCTGGAGAAGGGTCATTGATCCAGGGGTTTTTTCCGATTGCCCAATTGGAGTCGGGAAGGAATTTTCCCTAAAATGAGGACAACTGGCTTCTACCTCATTGTTTTTTTTGGCTTCCTCTGGATCAACACCTTAGCACAAAAAGCTGAACTGGATGGACGTCTTGTCCTTTTTCGGCCTTAAAAACTATGAAACTATGAAATATTAGGGACTGGGTAGGCCTCAGGCCACCCTGAGAACATTTTCACCACCACTAGGACATACTTGTATTTTCCACTCTTGGGTAATTCAATGTGGTCGATCTGGATCCGTTGGAAGGGGTACAATGGTGTAGCCAGATGCTTTTGTGTGTTGGCACCATGCTTCTGGGTTACAAGCATTGCATATTTACAACCTTGGAAATAGTTTTTCTTGCTGTGGTCGAATTTCCAGGTGCCAGATATATCCTATTAACGGAAGAAATCATTTGGTTTGTTCCTCTGTGTGTAGTACCATGAGCCCATTGTACTATAGCTGGATATAATGCCCTTGGTAAACAAAGTTTATTGTCCTTCCTCTAGAATCCATCCTCTTGCGTCTCAACTCCCTCTTCCTCCCAGCTCCTCCTTTCCTTTGGGCTTATTTGGGTTTGAAATTGTCTCAACAGGTCAACACCCTTTTTTTCATATAATTTTACCCTTGGTTCTGTTCTTCCCTCTTCTTCTTTCTTCTTTTCCTCTTCATTCTTCTTTCCTTCTTCATTCTTATTTTCCTCTTCTTCCTTTTCTTCTGTCTTCTTCTTTTCTTCTAACTTCTTCTTCTCTGCCCTTGTGAGTATGTATACAGCCACTCCTGCTTTCTCTGGAATTACTGAGAGGATTGCTGCAGCCATTGCAGCCTGATCAGCATTGTAATTGCCCCTGGCCTCCTCTGTCTCTATTTTTCCATGAGATTTTGTTTTCAAAACAGCCAATTGGGCTGGCAGCTGGAGAGCATACATCAAGGTCTGAATGGCCTCTTGGTTCTTGCTTGGCGGTCCACTAGCTGTCTGGAAACCTCACATGGCCCACTTCAGGCCAAAGCCGTGGTACACCCATAACGTAGGCGAGTGGTTATAAATTTTACATCTTTTTTCCCAGCGAGCTTGCAAACTTCTGTTCACTCAAGTTCACTTCCCGGGGTCAACTCAAGGGAAAGATCACCTTTACGGTTTCATGCAAGGTAACCACAGCAAATCCTGTATGGGAAACGTCCTTTTTTTATCGCATATCTGTATCCATCTGTGAAGAAGACATAATTTTGATTCTCCACTTGGAAACAGGACTGGGGGGTGGATTCAACCTCCATCTGTTTTAAGACAGTCAGTCACTGAAGTATCTTTATCTTTTTCTTTTGTGGGATTCGGGTAACCAAATCCCCCCTTGAAGAGAAACAGGTGGCTGGGTTGAGGTGGCATCCTTCAAGGTACATTTCAGGATCAGTAATGAGCATTGTATCGAAAATTACGTTTCTTGGTTAAAAGAAATCTGGGATTGTTCCCGGGCCCTTGGATCATGAGGGACCCAAATATCACAGGGGACCCAATATATGTCTTGGTTTGTCAAAAGGACGGGCAGCAACAACACTCCGAGGCAGGGAGGACAGTTTGCCACGGATCCCCATCTTTCATGGGTAGTATCCTAGATCTCATACGATCTCCATTTTTTGAGCCAAAACACCAAGGGATGGCCGATTTTCGGGGAGAAAAAAGGGTTTAAAGGTTGTGAGTAGTCTGGGGTCTTCCCCCCCCCCCCCCCCCCCGCGCACGCCATGCCATAATTGCGAGCGAAATCCCTTCCCACAATTACGGCATGAATAAGCCGTGTGAACATAGCCTAACTATCACAGGATTTTGGAACTATAAATAAAAATATGTAAAATCCAGATATCTGCTGAAAACCCACATCAAAATGTCAATGTGTTGCATATTCATTTTGCCATAGACTTCTTCTCCCACTCCCTAAAAAATAAAACTGTTTGAAATTTTGTAACAGAAAATTTAAAATGGAGTGGATGGTTGGGG
>JAODAL010084177.1:0-11008 GCA_025379985.1 Phyllomedusa bahiana
ACCCTACCCCAAGGAGCAAAGGGTATGTCTTGCTGAAAAGCAATGTATTTCTGACTGAAACCCCCATCCAGATCAGGATACCTCCCGACACTCTTCCCTCTACCTTTTTTTAACTTTCCCCAAAACCCACTCCTCATGTTCCTGCACCCCTGCTGCCACCCTCCCCCATCTACCCCTGGGGAGGAGGCTCCTGACACAAACTCGCCTCCAAGTGAACAATCCCTTATTATGACTTGTTTAGTAATAACCCAGGATCAGTGGATAAATCAGGAAAATCGGCATCAGAAATGACAATGTTTCTAAAAAATTTTTCCCCGTCGACTGTTTCCTTTCCCAAAGGGCCCCCCCAGTAAGTGGCTCAAGGGGGAGACCCAGTCACATCAGGGGGTTATCTGTGACCAAGGACGAGGGGGGGTCCTCCGACAGGGGCCCTTTTACATTCCCCGCCCCGGGGATCCGACCCTATAACCCGTATGAAAATATATTCTGAACCGAGACCCCTTTTTTTTATTTTCAAAAAGGGTTTTTTAATAACAATCAATAGTCAATAGTTCATGTAGAAAAACCAGACATGTCAAAGATTTTACAGCGGGTTTACCCTCAAAAATAAAAAGCAAAGTACCCTTTCAAGGGAAAAATAAACTGAAAGTCAGAATAAGAACAAATGTTAGAAACACACATCAAAATGGGGTGCCCTTCTTAAAATGAAAATAAAATAAAAGTACCCCCATTGCAGCAAAAAGGGGACTATACGCACCTTCGTAGCGGGGCAAGAAAAGGGCCAAAGGTCAACGTTATTACACTAACTACAAAATAGGCATCAACACATAGAAAAACAAAATTTTAAGACACCTAGACACCAAGCCGCGCCCACAAAAAAAAAAAAAAAAAAAGGGGGGGGGGGGAGGAAAGGGCAAAGAAGAAGGCTTCCCACCCCCGAGCACTTAAGAGGGGATTGAAAAAAAAGGGGGGTTAGAAAAATAACCAAAGGGGACCATTTTACAATTTTTTATTTGTTCAGGGTATGGGAGATCAATTCCTCCATTTCCTCACAGAAACCAATCATCCAGGGGCGGGGAGCGCGACTTCCATTTCCGTGGGACACGTTTGGGAGCCGAAGCGGGGCTTCAAAGAGACTTTTTGAATTTTTTAGCAAAGATGGGGTTTTTGTAGAGCTCAGTGCTTCCGGGGAGTTTGGGCCGGACCCCAGTGACTTCCCAAAGACCTCCAACCAAATCCAAAAATTCGTACGCAAGCATCCCCCAATTGGGGCCATTCCCTTTTTTTCCCTTTTCCCCATTCCAGACAAGTCGGGCGGGGGGAAAATCCATGAAGGACTAGGGAACCCTTACCATCGGAAAAATTTATAACCGGGTTTTTTGATGTTTGGACGCTACCAATGCCCTGGGGTCATCTGGAAACATCGCTCCCATTGGCTATTAAAGAGAGGGCCCCAAATTTCCTCCCATTTAAGGGGAAGGGGGGGGGGGAATTCCCTTGAGAGCAAATTTTACAAAAAGAAAGGATGCCTCATTTCCCGCAGACGACACCACCCCTGAATCAAAAGCCGTGAGGGGACCATGTCAATAGCCTCAGGACTTAATCTTATGAAAGAGGTGGGGCAAGCTGGGCAAATTGAAATGAGGCACGATGCAGGGATTGGGGCCTCACCAAGAAGTTCGCCAAGCAGGCCCGCAACTTCCCTTCAGAGCTACCTGAAGCAACGCAGGGGTGTTTTCCCTTCATTCCACCCAAAATACATTTTGGCCGAGATACCCGTAGGGAAGTCAGGGTTGTCTTTAATAGGCAGCCCAGAGGGCCTTCACGATCTATAAGAGAAATGGAAGGTCCTGTGGGAGTAAAGGACGGACATGGTTCTGCTACACACAGTAAGAGGAAGACATGCCATCACCCAGGACAGGAGTCCAGGTCCAGGGGAGAACCGTCCAACCCACGGGAAGAACTAACATCCTCAGCCTAAAGCAAAAAAGCGACCCAAAGCTTCCCATCTCCAATCCTGCAACCAGCGCCAGGAACCTCGAAAGGCCGAGGCTAAATAATAAGCCTACAATCGGGTAGTCCCGTGCCACCCTCGCCTTGAGACCTTGTCAACGTGTCGTATGCTATGCGCGGTATCTATACGCGCGGACCACACAAATGCTGTAAAATACATCTCCCAAGAAGCGGTCCAAAACTGCACGGGACATGGTAAATGGGAATTGTTTGAAAGAGATATAGAACTGGGAAAATAGACATTTTCACAATCGGTTGATTCTGTCTGCCGAACCAGGAATAATTCCTTATTCTGCCAGCTATCCCAGATTCCGCGTTTGGTTTTACGCAGCAGACAATGTCCATTCCAAAGAAATATGCACCCCCAAAATATGATATACCCGCCCCAGGCCACCTGAAAGAAAGTTGGATGTATGAGAAAGCCTGGTCTCGGGCAGGGATTCCCGACCCCAAGGCCCTCATATTGGACATGAATATTTTAATTTGACCAGACCCCAAAGTTTATGATTACAAGCCACGAGCTGGAAGGGAAATGTGAGGTTTGTAACTTAAACCAAAAGGTCATCGGCAAAGGCAGAGACATTTATTCTCCCGGGCACCAATGGTGATCCCCCTTAATGTCCTGGTTAGACCTGATGGCCGCCATCAAACCTCACCATTACTAGAACTTATAATAACGGGACAAAGTAGACCCGCCTAGTCCCATTTGAAATGGAAAAGGAAGCAGACAGGGAACCATTGACCTTGAAGACGAGCAAGGGCATGCGATACAGAGCTGCAAGCCTAGCCAAAAAAAAAGGGCCAAACCCAGGTGACTGAGGGTCTGGTGCAGCGAAGCCCACGAAATACGGTCGAACGCCTTCTCTGCATCCAGCGACAACACCATGCAGCGGATCCTATGGGATCGACATGGTGGGATAATATCAAAGTTTAAGTGTATTATCGCGCGCCCTCCCTGCCCGGACAAAGCCCACCCTGGTCTTGTTATTATCGAGGTTAGGATAGGTTAAGCTGTGGCTAACAATATGGCTTATAATTTCAGGCGACATTTAACAGGGAGTAGGCCCAGTAACTGCCAGCAGCATATGGGGGTCCTTGCCAGGCTTGGGAATAAACAAATGTGCCACGTAGTCTTGAGCGGGAAAGTGGGTGTCAGCTGAGATGGAGTAGAAGGCGTTCAAAATCACCGGGCTAGTAAATCCCGAAGGTTTAAAAAAATTGGTCCCGTAAAGCATCTGGCCCTGGGCTATTTACCACCTGAAGAATCCTTAAAGACCGTCAGCAACATCCCGTCAGAGCGAATGTTCCTCCAGTGCCTCAAGACCGAAGCCGGATCTAGAGATATGTATGGTGAGGGAACACTCCTGGCTGATAGGGCAGGGAGGGGAGGGAAGATTAAATCCAATTTGGAATAGAACGAATGAAAAGTTTTGAGCAATTTCTTAGTGCGAAGACCACAGCAGTCGAGGTAGTTTTGATAACAGGAAATGGGACTGATGCCATCCGGAGCGGACTGCCCAGCCAACCTCTCGTCCACATTAGTTGCCGTATTCATAAAATATGAACTGCGCCATTTTAGGATGAAACAGAGCCCCAAGAATTTACCTGCAGGCTTTCGTACCTCCAGACGAGCCGTCAGCCGTTCTTGAGGACTGTATGTGGAAAGGGCACCATTGTGCACATCGCTCCAGCGCATAGCCTTAAGAAAGGCTTATGTGAGGGGCAGCCGCCGCTCTGTCCCTTTCAGCCTGGCGCCATGTTTTAATGAGAGTGCCCCGAAACATGCACTTAAGATCCTCCCATAGATTGTTTCTAGAAGTGGGTCAAGTGTGGAGCGAACAGGAACTGGGAGACCAGCTCCAATATTCAGTGACACATAAACTGGTCCAGAGGAGAGACTCATTTAGCTTCCAATTCCAACCTTCAACACCAGTGGCTGGGAGTCCGCAGAGTACCAGAACACCGGGGCATGGTCCCGACCACAGATATTCCCAATTGAGGCAAGACCCCCAAGTAGGCAGAGTGCTGGGGAACCATTATATAGTCTAAACAACTATAAGAGCCGGGGAGGAGAAGAAGAAGTATTAGTCCCTATCAAGAAGGGGTGCATATCCTCCAGACTCAAAGAAGCTGGAGAAGTGAGAGGGGCTCTTTTCACCTTCATAAAAGCAGAGTATCTAAAGCTGTCTTCCCAGAGGAGGTTATCCCAACGTGTTTATCCAGGCGTGACTAAAAATCATCCCCACTGAATAATCACCATCCCCTGAAACCAACGGAGGGAAATGTCGGTCAGCGTCTAAAGGAAACACCGGCCAGGCCCACAACGGAGCATACGCATTTTGATAGTAAACAGCTGGCCATTGATGGAAAGGAGGTCAAAGAAGAGGTAACGGGCCCCTGGGGTCAACAGTACAGCTACGACCTCTCATGGGTACAAGGAACCGATGTATCTCTAAGGCAACTCCCCCTGGTACTGGGACTCGTGACAATTAGCAAAAGTGCCCACGAAGTATAGTATCTACACTTGATGTAGGGGCATGTCTCTGGAGGCATACAATTTTGACCCTGCGCGGATGAAATTGGTAGAGAACCTGTGCCCGTTTCTCCGGCGTGTTCAGACCCCTCGCGTTAAAGGAGGCGATGCGGAGATCCATCTAGACCAGAGTTGAATGGAGACTTCAGTCCGGGCCGGAACAGGCCTTCAACTCCGGAACCACTGCTGCAGAAGAAGGAAAGGGGTAAAAAAAAGAGGGAAAGGGTCGGAGGAGAAGAAGAAAGAGAAGAGAAAAAAAAAAAACAACAACCACAAAAAAAAACCCCAAACAACAAAAAAACAAAACAAAACACCCACACACACTTAGACAAGCAAGACACAAGACACAAAAACCCAAAAGCAGCGTCCAAAAAAAAAAAAAGTCCTGCCTCGGTAACTAAACAAGATAGTAACAAGAAATGTGGATCCCTGCCAAGTTAAGTGAAACTCAAAGCAGGAGTTCCGCTACGGGGAATGGCGGAGAAAGCTCAGGAAATCGAAAGACTCCTCGTAGCCATTACTATAGTGCGCATGATCAAGTCTAATCATGATGATAATAACCAGGCCGCCGTTGAGCCAATGTATAAGGGGAAACCGATGTAAACATCTAAGGGAGCATAGACAGGACCTTGGCATCATAACCTGCGGGGGATGTGTGGTGCCCACCAGACACGTAGGAGGGTGACAACTTCTCTCCCCCAGCCGAGTGCCACCGTTGCAGTAAGTGGGGGGGGGGGCTTCCACTAGGAAGATTCTCTGGAACAGCGTCCTCAGGCAGGGTTCGTAGGGGGAGAGCGACACGGATCCCGAGCCACGTGGCCCTCAGAGCTTGGTCGCAGGTCCCTCTGCCTCCCCTGCAGTGGTGCAGTGGTCGGCGGAGTGGAAATAAGATGCAATCGTCTCTTCCGCAGGGGTGGCTTAAAGGCTAGGGAAGCCAAGTTTTTACGGCCAATCTGTGGAGGTGAAAGGATCCTCGATTCTGAAGAGCATTATACCACAGGAAAGTTCCTTCTTGCGCCGGACCGGGCAGATCGTCAGAGTTTGCTTTAAGGAAACGAACTTTGCAGCGCAAAGGGGAACCCCAATGCAAGGGAATATTTTTCTCCTTCATATATCCAAGAGTGGGTTCACAGGGCGGTCCTCTGGGCTAATGTGAAGAGCCCCCGGAGGAAAAGTCCTGCACAATCCTAATGGTACGCCCAAAAGGGACAGGACTTGGGGGCGCTAAAGCCTTCGAAGATGATGTATTCTTTCATGCAAAAAATTTAACCCCGGGCAAATGACATCTGGGTGCCTTGGATCGAAAGGGTTAGGAGGTCTCCCGTCTGTGGGCCCTGCCCCAGTTTAAATTTATGAGCTGTAGGTGGGCCCCCTTTAAAAAGGTCGTTAAAGATGGCCGTACCACTGAAAAACGGGTAAAGCATTAGGGACCAAAAGGGGGGCCCCCCTCTGTTTCGGGGGGTTTTTGCCCTGCTACGATTTAAATGTCATCAAAATTTCTGTTTGAAAGGGCCCGAAATTTGAGCTGAGGGGTGCGCCACCCTCCAGGACCAAAGCCCGATTAGCGAGGTTGGGTCTAAACCTGTTTCAAAATTCGCCCACTTTTGTATCAAGGGGGAAAAAATCAGCAGGGAAAGGCTGGAAAAATTCCCCCCAACCATCGGGTTTTAACAAATTGGAGATTCGGCTTTTGAGGGGAGCAAAACGGCAAAAGTTTTTTTCCGGTCGGCTAATGTCCCGGCCCTTTTTTTTTCATCCAGAAAAACGGGAGAGTTTTTGACGGGGAAAAAGGAACGCATGCCCTTGGGCAGAAACCTGATACGGGGTGCCCCAAAAAATCGCGGGGGGGAAAGGCTGCCCAGACAGGAACGCAGGAGAAAGGGGGGGCCCCCCCCGGGCAGGTAGAGGTTGCCCCCCACATGTTCAAAAGAAAGTCCGGCCCCCGGGGGCCCCAGTGGCAGGCACGAACCCCCCAGGGAGGGCCGCCACCCCTAGGAAAGGGGGGACATGCCCATGAAGATCCCGTGGCCCCAATTTGGGGGATCCCGGTGCAGGCGGATGTGGGCCCAAAGTGCTGGAGAAAGAGAGCTCCTGGAACTTTTGGGGGCCCGGGGACTCCCCCCAGTGTGTTGCCACCGGAAAAAGGCAGAGGTGCTCGGGGATCCGATCCCGTGGGTAAGGGGCCGGCAAGCTGTGGGGCCTGGGGAGCGGGGAGCAAACCCCCTCCAGCTGAGGTGCCATTATCGCCCCTTTGGATTGTGGGGGGAGAGGGGCGGGCCCATCAAGGCCATGGGGATGGGCCACGGGCAGCGGGGAGGGCCCCCCAGCTGGGGTCCGGGTAATGCAGGACCCGACTGGCGCCAAAAAGGAAAGCCTAGTGTAAGCGCGGGCCCACTCCGGCTTTCGCGCGGGTCTCAGCTGCAACAGGCGGTGACTTTACCCCGGTGCGTCGGAGAAGCAGCGCTTCCAAAATTTTGAGTCCCCGGCGCTGGGGGAGAAGGGCGATTTTTCCCAAGTCTCCGTCTCCCCAAATTTCAGGAACCCGCCGCGTTTTGCCGGGGGGTCCCTCAAAGGGGGGCGGGGAAGGGTAGCGCTCCTCTTCCCTTTTTAGGTTTAGCGTCCGGGGAGCCTGATAGGGGACCCCACCGGCGTCCCCCCCCCTCCTTTCGGGCCCCCGGGCCGGGGACCGGGGGGTGAGGATTCGGGCTTCCAAACCGGGGGGGGGAAAAACCCCCAATGTCCCCTTTGGGTTTGTGCCAGAGCGGGGTTTCCCTTTTGGGTTTTTGGTCATTTGCCATCCTTTCCCCCTGTTTTACGAGGGTAATGGGCCCGTAAAAGGGGGAGACTGTGAGGACCTTTTGAGATGCGTGTCTTTACACGGCCCTTGCCAAAACCCCCCCCCAGAAACCCCCTTTTAACCAGCAAAATCTGTGGCCAAGCTTTTTTCCTCTGGGCACCACCAAAGAGTTTTTTCTAATGAGAACTGAATCAGAGGAAAGGGAAACCCCGCGGGCCCGGGTGTTCAAATTTCCCTGGGACTCCCCCACAAGGGGAAAAAGAAGCATTAAAACCCCTGTCCCAAAGGTCATCCATGTAATGCAGGGATGTTTGGGGGCCTCCAGGGCAGAAGGAAAACCAATACAAGTCAATTTCCCCTTTCCCCGGTTTTTCCCCCCTAATAGCCCCTAAAATTTAGTGATGTCTGCCCTGGGGGAAGTGATTCATCAGAGGGGGGCCGGGCCCCTCATACAGGGCCAATGTGTAACAGCCACCTACTTTCCCTGAACTCCCCACGGTTTAGGACTCTGCTTTCCCCAAAAATTTGACCAGTCACTCCCCATTCGCCCGGGGGGGGTGAACCTGCTTTTTAAGAACAAACAACCATCTTCACAAGTGATTGAATTTTTTCCCTTGGGGACAAGTGTTTAAATGTTGGGAAAGGGGCGGGGCAAAGCAGTGGTGGAATGTGGGTAATAGCACCGGGTTGGGGTAGGAAGTTCTGGCTATGCCTCTGTTGCAGGGGGCAATCCATGTAGGGGGATTACAACTAAGGGCTTGTTCACATGGAGTATACTCTCACCTCTGCTGCCGCGCTCCCTGTCTGTGGGTGTCCTGTCCTCTCTGCTGCCGCGCTCCCTGTCTGTGGGTGTCCTCTCCTCTCTGCTGCCGCGCTCCCTGTCTGTGGGTGTCCTCTCCTCTCCTCTGCTGCCGCGCTCCCTGTCTGTGGGTGTCCTCTCCTCTCCTCTGCTGCCGCGCTCCCTGTCTGTGGGTGTCCTGTCCTCTCCCCTCTGCTGCCGCGCTCCCTGTCTGTGGGTGTCCTCTCCCCTCTGCTGCCGCGCTCCCTGTCTGTGGGTGTCCTCTCCCCTCTGCTGCCGCGCTCCCTGTCTGTGGGTGTCCTCTCCTCTCCTCTGCTGCCGCGCTCCCTGTCTGTGGGTGTCCTCTCCCCTCTGCTGCCGCGCTCCCTGTCTGTGGGTGTCCTCTCCCCTCTGCTGCCGCGCTCCCTGTCTGTGGGTGTCCTCTCCCCTCTGCTGCCGCGCTCCCTGTCTGTGGGTGTCCTGTCCTCTCCCCTCTGCTGCCGCGCTCCCTGTCTGTGGGTGTCCTCTCCTCTCTGCTGCCGCGCTCCCTGTCTGTGGGTGTCCTCTCCCCTCTGCTGCCGCGCTCCCTGTCTGTGGGTGTCCTCTCCTCTCCCCTCTGCTGCCGCGCTCCCTGTCTGTGGGTGTCCTCTCCTCTGCTGCCGCGCTCCCTGTCTGTGGGTGTCCTGTCCTCTCTGCTGCCGCGCTCCCTGTCTGTGGGTGTCCTCTCCTCTGCTGCCGCGCTCCCTGTCTGTGGGTGTCCTCTCCTCTCCTCTGCTGCCGCGCTCCCTGTCTGTGGTGTCCTCTCCTCTCCTCTGCTGCCGCGCTCCCGTTCTGTGGGTGTCCTCTCCCCTCTGCTGCCGCGCTCCCCGTCTGTGGGTGTCCTGTCCTCTCCCCTCTGCTGCCGCGCTCCCTGTCTGTGGGTGTCCTCTCCCCTCTGCTGCCGCGCTCCCTGTCTGTGGGTGTCCTCTCCCCTCTGCTGCCGCGCTCCCTGTCTGTTGGTGTCCTCTCCCCTCTGCTGCCGCGCTCGGGGTCTGGTGGTGTCCTCTCCCCTCTGCTGCCGCGCTCCCTGTCTGTGGGTGTCCTGTCCTCTCCCCTCTGCTGCCGCGCTCCCTGTCTGTGGGTGTCCTGTCCTCTCCCCTCTGCTGCCGCGCTCCCTGTCTGTGGGTGTCCTCTCCTCTCCCCTCTGCTGCCGCGCTCCCTGTCTGTGGGTGTCCTCTCCTCTCCTCTGCTGCCGCGCTCCCTGTCTGTGGGTGTCCTCTCCTCTCCTCTGCTGCCGCGCTCCCTGTCTGTGGGTGTCCTGTCCTCTCCCCTCTGCTGCCGCGCTCCCTGTCTGTGGGTGTCCTGTCCTCTCCCCTCTGCTGCCGCGCTCCCTGTCTGTGGGTGTCCTCTCCTCTCCTCTGCTGCCGCGCTCCCTGTCTGTGGGTGTCCTGTCCTCTCCCCTCTGCTGCCGCGCTCCCTGTCTGTGGGTGTCCTGTCCTCTCCCCTCTGCTGCCGCGCTCCCTGTCTGTGGGTGTCCTCTCCCCTCTGCTGCCGCGCTCCCTGTGTCCTCTCCCCTCTGCTGCCGCGCTCCCTGTCTGTGGGTGTCCTCTCCTCTCCTCTGCTGCCGCGCTCCCTGTCTGTGGGTGTCCTCTCCCCTCTGCTGCCGCGCTCCCTGTCTGTGGGTGTCCTCTCCCCTCTGCTGCCGCGCTCCCTGTCTGTGGGTGTCCTCTCCCCTCTGCTGCCGCGCTCCCTGTCTGTGGGTGTCCTCTCCCCTCTGCTGCCGCGCTCCCTGTCTGTGGGTGTCCTCTCCCCTCTGCTGCCGCGCTCCCTGTCTGTGGGTGTCCTCTCTCCTCTGCTGCCGCGCTCCCTGTCTGTGGGTGTCCTGTCCTCTTCCCTGTGCTGCCCGCGCTGCCCCTGTCGGTGGTGTCCTCTCCTCTCCCCTCTGCTGCCGCGCTCCCTGTCTGTGGGTGTCCTCTCCTCTCCTCTGCTGCCGCGCTCCCTGTCTGTGGGTGTCCTCTCCTCTCCTCTGCTGCCGCGCTCCCTGTCTGTGGGTGTCCTCTCCTCTCCTCTGCTGCCGCGCTCCCTGTCTGTGGGTGTCCTCTCCTCTCTGCTGCCGCGCTCCCTGTCTGTGGGTGTCCTGTCCTCTCCCCTCTGCTGCCGCGCTCCCTGTCTGGGTCCTCTCCCCTCTGCTGCCGCGCTCGCTGTCTGTGGTGTCCTGTCCTCTCCCCTCTGCTGCCGCGCTCCCTGTCTGTGGGTGTCCTCTCCTCTCCTCTGCTGCCGCGCTCCCTGTCTGTGGGTGTCCTGTCCTCTCCCCTCTGCTGCCGCGCTCCCCTGTCTGTGGTGTCCTGTCCTCTTCCCTCTGCTGCCGCGCTCTCCCTGTCTGTGGGTGTCCTGTCCTCTTCCCTCTGCTGCCGCGCTCCCTGTCTGTGGGTGTCCTCTCCCCTCTGCTGCCGCGCTCCCTGTCTGTGGGTGTCCTCTTCCCCCCTCTGCTGCCGCGCCGCCTGTCTGTGGGTGTCGTCTCCTCTCCTCTGCTGCCGCGCTCCCTGTCTGTGGGTGTCCTCTCCTCTCCTCTGCTGCCGCGCTCCCTGTCTGTGGGTGTCCTCTCCTCTCCTCTGCTGCCGCGCTCCCTGTCTGTGGGTGTCCTGTCCTCTCCTCTGCTGCCGCGCTCCCTGTCTGTGTCCTCTCCTCTGCTGCCGCGCTCCCTGTCTGTGGGTGCCTGTCCTCTCCCTCTCTGCTGCGCGCTCCCTGCTGGGTGCCTGTCCTCTCCCCTCTGCTGCCCCCGCTCCCTGTCTGTGGGGCTTTTCCTCTCCCCCCCCCCCCCCCCTTTTTTTCCCCCCCCTGCGCCTGGCCCCTGTCTTGGGGGTCCTGTCCTCTCCTCTCTGCCCGCGCTCCCTGTCTTTTTCCTTCC
>JAODAL010084178.1:0-11007 GCA_025379985.1 Phyllomedusa bahiana
GAAATCTAACTGTAAAGAAGGGGGTAAGAGCATGACAAAGTTTGTTAACATTTATCAAACGACATGGACCTTCAAAGGAACTTTTCATAGATTCTAAGTTCCTTTGAAGATCCATGTCTTTTGTGCATAAAAGTCTGTACATTTTCAGTTTCTTTAATAACACTTTCCCTGAAGAAGGAGTAATAACCTCCTCAAATTCACCATAAAATATACTCATTTACCTCTAAAAGGTATCAACTGATTTCTTCCTCTTCTACATATATGGGTCACGGAGCCCCCTGCGCCCCTTTGCCCCGCGCAGGCCATCTGGCCCCGCGCCGAGCGGCACAGCGGCCGCCGTCGGTCGCGGCGGCTCCTCCCTCCAGTGTCAAATCCCACTTCCCGGCCACCCCCTGCATGCTGTCCAATCTTGGGGCGTGGGGTTCTCTCCCTGGGGGCCCAGCCAGCGTGTTACTTTTAAAAGGGCCAACGCACCGGTAATTGGCAAAAGCCGGTCGCTCCCCCTTTTAACCTCCCTTTTCCCCCAGTAACCTCCCGGGACCCTTTAGTGCCCTTTGCCTATAAGAAACTTCCTGAAGCCTTGGGTTCTGTTTTTGCCGTGTACCGCCTTTTGCCTCCGTCCTTTGACCACGAATCTTGCCGCTGCCCTACCTTCCTGCCTGTCCACGACCACAACCATTGCCGCCGTCCCTGACTTCTGCCTGTCCCCGACTACGACCCTGCCTTCCATTTTGTACCACACACACCCGGCTGCCTCCGCAACAAGTCACACGGGTAGCAACCGGGTAGACTCCCCCGCAGAAAACCCCATCCGCTTGGGGGCGGGCTGTGAAAACTGGGACCTGCTTAGATTCCGCCCCGGGCGTGGCTTAAACCACGTTTGCGGGGGTCCAAGGATCCCTACCTCCAACCGGGCAATGGTTTGGGAATTTTGGTATTATTTGGGCTATGCAAGTGTTTTATTGGTAATGTTGGATTGGTATACTGGTTAGGTCCCGTAACATTTTGATGGTATAATCACAAAAATGGACATTGTGACAATGTGCGATATTTTTTGCCCAGTAAAACATACTGACCAACAAAATAAAAAACCATGTCAAATTAACTGACTGTAAGCTACAACAAAAACTAAACCCAAAAACAATGGTATTATATCAGTAGTTATATTTTTATTCTTGTTCGCCCCATGTTTTATTTATTTTTTGTTTGGGGAAGAAGGTGGGCGCCTGCCGTGACTGTGGGGACCTGAAATTTCTGATGGCGGACCTGGTAGGGAGGCCCAAGCTGGATTTTGCACTAGGACCTTTGAGCGTTTAGCTACACCACTGCTAGTAACCAGAGAAAAAAGTGTGCAATAGCAAAATTCTGATGAGAAGTAAAATTAGAAAAGCAATGTTCTTGGTAATAGTCTTTGCCTACATGTTTAAAGTTAATCAATGTGGTGAGAATAAAAGGGGTTTTACCATGATTGAAAATTATGGCATATTGCTAGGATAAGACTTCCTTGTTTGAAGGGTGCATGTCCCAGTCACAGCGCAGAGCTGACAGCGCTTGCACACGGCTCTCCATTCTGTTCCATGGGAGTTCTGAGCAGAACCGAACACACTGCTCGCCTGTACTCAGAACTTCTAAAGAACAGAATGGAGAGCAACTGCGCAAGTACTGCCAGTCTGTGCTTTGACTTTCAGGGGTCCGTATCTTAGCAATATGGCATAATTTTCTATCATAGTAAAACCCCTTTAAGTCTGGTTGCCCCAAGGTTTCTATGTTCTTGATCCTAAAATTCTCTACGTAAGTCTGCTGATCTTAGTGTGTTCAAGCCACACGTTGGCTTGAAACAGGAACTAAATAAGGCCAAGTGGAGTGAAATGAAGTTCCAAGCAGGCATACATAGAAGCAAAAGAAGAGATCTAAAAGTTCATCTAGATAGCTTGAGTAGGTCAGAGATTTATTGTATGTAAAATTTTAGGGTCAATTTCACATAACACAGATAGATATTCTAGAAATCTTTACACCAGGCACTGTACAGTAATCTAAACAACTACCCCATTGCATTATAGACGCTCAGCTAAGCTTTGAACTAGTCTGATGACGAAATGGTAATTTTTTTTTTAACGACAACCATCGGAACTGTGAATTCTGCTCTGAACAGCACTGCATTCTGTAACCAAAGATCAATGAAAATGAGTAAAGCAAAATGTATTTCATTCTGTATGTAAATTATATCTACATATAAAATGTAAAATGGTGTTCAGAGGTGAAAAACCCTTTAGTTAACACTTTAATGGTGACACTAATGACTTAAATGCAGATCTAGAAGTTGGTGTCCATTCAGTAGCTTAAAGTTCCACGTCCTTAGATTAAGTCAGGGGCGTCACTTGGCAGTTTTATCAGGGGCACAAGCTCGGGATAAAACTGCCTGTGCCCCGAACCTCGCTCCAGGCCGTTACTGTGGGCCTGGGCGCCCATGGGCTCTTCGTGTAATTTCACGGAGCATCCCTGCCCGTGGGGCCTCCCGGGGAGCCGCTGGCCTCGGCCCTCCGGGGTGTCCCACACAGGGAGCGGATACATTTATCTGCCCGCGCGGGCGTGATGTCCCCCCTGGGGCTGAAAGACAGCCCAGCCCGGAGCTTCAGGGGGTGGGGGAAAAGGATTTCTTTAAATTTTTAATTTTTTTATATTCCCTTTTTCCCCAAACCCTGCCGTAAACCATGGGGGCCATATTACCTATTTCCAAACTCTTTTTCTTTTTCTTTTTTTTTTCCCTTTTTTTCTTTTTTTCCCCTTTTTTTTTTTTTTTTTTTTTTTCCCTTTTTTTCTCCCCCCCCTTCTCCCCCCCCTTTTCCCCTCCCCTTCTCACCCCCTTCCCCGCCTCCCCAACCCTCTTCCCCGGGGTTTTTTTTCCTCCCCCCTTCTTTTGTCTTCCTTTTTCCTTCTCCTTTTTCCTTTGATATATTTTAATATATATAAGTAGTTTTTCCAATTTTATTATACCCCTATACCAAACCACCAACCCGGGGGCCCAAAAATTAACCATAATTTATAATACCCCTATTTTAAATATATTTAAAAATATATTTTAATTTTTTTAATAATTTATATAAATTTTTAATATGGGGTATATAATATGAAATTAAATTTGGGCCCCCAATTTGGTTAATTTTAAATTTTAATTAAATTTTAATTTTAAAAAAATTTTATTTTTAATTTTTTTAAATTTTTAAAACCTGGGGCCATAATAATCTAAAAAATTTTTTTTTTTTAGGATATTTTTTATATTATATAAAATAAATTTTAAAAAAGAATTTTATTTTTAAAATAATTAAAAATATTAAATATACTAATAGAAAAAAATTTAAAAATATGTTTTGGGGGCCCCCAAATTAATTTTAATATTTTAATATATAAATATGGAAAATATATAAAAAATTTTATTTAAAAATAAATTTTTTATTATATATATTAATTTATTTAAATTCCCCAAATATAATAATATTAAAAATACACACAGTACAAAACCAAAAGTTTTTTACAAAAACTTCTTTATCAACTTTTTTGTATTTTCAACTATAAAAATTGGAATGCACACTGAAGGGATCAAAAAATATGATTTAACACATTGGAATTATATACTTTCCAAAAAAAGTCAAAAATCTGAAAAAATGTCTTATATTTCCCAGGGTTTTTCAAAGAAACCACCTTTTCCTTTTTAAAAACTGCTTTGGGACACTCCCTTGGGATTCCCCTTGAGAGCTTTCAAGAGGAAATCACCTTAAAAGTTTTCACTTCAAAAGGGGTCCCTGTCCCGGGTTTTAAAAAGTGGGAAAAATTTTCCCTTTTAAAAGGGGGTGGGGCCATCATTTTTTGTTGTTCCAAAATCAGGGGGATACACAGCTGATGGTCCCACGAATGGGGGTTTTGAAAAATTTTATTTTGACAAGAAAAAAAGGGGCTAAAATAAAAAAAAACGAGGCCATCATTACTTTTAAAAAATGAAGGTCGTCATTGAAAAATTTATTAACTTCCTCTCAACTCTGGGTTTCTGTTAGGGAAGTGGGAAATCTACTTTGTGCAATAATATAATTAAATATATAATTTTTTATATATATTTTTAAAATATACACACAATAAAAAACACACATGCGGGGGCCATGTTATCTAATTAAATACTGGAGGGCCATATTATCTTATTATATAAATATATAAAATAAAAATATATATATAAATATATAATATGGGCTTTGAATCTAAAATTTTTATACTGGGGACATTTAAAATTTATCTATATATAAATAAATATATATAAATTTTATAAAAATTTAAATATAAAAAAAATATTATATAAATATATAATAAAAAAAAAGGGCCATATAAATACCTATAAACCTACCTAATAGGGGCCTATAAGAACTCCCCCCTCCCTTATCATAGAAAACCCCTTTCTGTGGGATGGGGGTTTATCATGCTTTTCTGTATAAATCCCTATTAGGAAGGGAGTTATATAAACCCTCCGGTAAGTATAGGTGCTGGAAAAGTGAGGATTCTAAAATGTTTGTGTGGTAAATTCTGCAGAGACGAGTCGTGGCCGGGAGAAGTCATCATGGTGCTCTGGGCTGGATGGAGAAGAGACGGGAACGCGAACGACTCCAATAAGAAAAGAAGTCTCCAGTAAGTCACTAAATGTAACATCAGTGTAATCACTTATATTTCTGCAGAGTGCCTACATACAACTACTATCTACCACTATCTGGTCCCTGTATGGCGTTAATATACGTCTTCAGAGCATGTGTACAGGTTGATAGTCACATGTGGTGGTCGCGTTTGGCCATGGTCTGGCAGTATTATTTGATCCTTAAAGGGGTTTTGCCACGATGTAATGTTGACGTGGGATCCTCCAAAATCGGTATTTAATCACTTTTCTAAACATATGTGATTA
Organism: Phyllomedusa bahiana; assembly: GCA_025379985.1. Taxonomy (NCBI): domain Eukaryota; kingdom Metazoa; phylum Chordata; class Amphibia; order Anura; family Hylidae; genus Phyllomedusa; species Phyllomedusa bahiana. Next base: position 4,937 of record JAODAL010084178.1, read on the forward strand.
AAAAAAGTGAAGCCTCTGAGAGCTACAGCCTGACTTAGATGCCCTTAGTTTCCTGAATGTGTACATTAGCTACGACCAGGAGCTGATCTGGCAAGCTCCTGGCCTCCCTTGCATTGTTTGCACTTCTTACCTGATGGCAGAACACAGGAACGAGCTATGAAAGGAGGGGGAGAAAAAAAAGCAGTGTTACTGGGCATCTGCACTAGCTTTGTTTCTGTGTCAGAGCCTGTGTCTGCGACATAGAGAATCCATGGCTTGTAATGTAATTATCTGAGTAAACATGCAGACATTCCCTCCATCTTTACTCCTGAGCAGATAAGAGGGAGAAAACAAAACCCATAGAGCTTGTGCACAATACAGTTATCCTCTGTGGTTTAGCTCAACTACAGAGACTGAATATCAGCCTCAGGAGTGTGAATGGGAGGTGGAGCGATGATATAACAAAGGAGGAACTTGTTTTTTTAAACACAGAAACAAAACGCCCCTTTTTTCAAGGCTCAATAGAGGAGTGTCAGCCTGTTACGTGAGGAAATCACTTCTTGGCAAAACCCCTTTAAGTAGTAATAGTTTTGGGTCTTGGTTTTGTAGGAGTTTTTTTTTTTTTTTTTTTTAAGTAACTGATTAGTTTGGTATATTTGTTCCAGTCCGTATTTTCATTGTACAGTGACTGCTGAGGTAATGGAGGGATCTATGTGGAATACACATAAAATTAGTGACAGGAACATAAGTTTTTTCTCTGTAAAAATACATGCAGATTACAATGTGACATGAAAAATACTGTGCAAACCCAGCCCTACTGAGCAAAACTTGACACAAAAATAGTTTCCACTTATATAAAACAACAAAAAATGTACTCAACATTTTAGTCTACCATCTAGCACTATAGCTCTGGCAGTTGTCTCGTGTTCGTCAGAGTATTAGATTTTTAATGTGGTATTAATCAATTAGCTTTTAATCAGGGGACATAAGTTTACTGAAAAGCAGCGTTATTATCTCTAGTCTCCTTCATATTTTAGATTCCTCATCTATCAGTTGATCATTCTGTTTAGTTTTAACTGGTGTGAGGCTAAAAGTTCAGGTTAACTATAAATAACATTCGGATGCTCAGCAATGTGCTGAAATATAGTTGTTTTTAGAAAAAACACAAAAAAGGTTGTGGATGGAACATTTATCAAAATATCTTCTGCTTTAAAGACATCAAAGCGACTTTTGTTGCTTTAGAGGTTTACTAAATTATCAAAGTGTAGCATGGGTGACCACTGGTACAGTACAGACCAAAAGTTTGGACACCTCATTTCAAGAGTTTTCTGTATTTTCATGACTATAAAAATTGTAGATTCACACTGAAGGCATCAAAACTGTGAATTAACACATGTGGAATTATATACTTAACAAAAAAGTGTGAAACAACTGAAATATGTCTTATATTCTAGGTTCTTCAAAGTAGCCACTTTTTGCTTGGATTACTGCTTTGCACATGGCATTCTCTTGATGAGCTTCAAGAGGTAGTCACCTGAAATGGTTTTCATTTCACAGGTGTGCCCTGTCAGGTTTAACTCCTTAACGACCGCCCGCCGACTTTAGATGTCGCTGCAGACACCGGAGTTTGCGGCGCCCGGCGCCGCAATTGCGCTGTGATCGGGGCTGTACACCCCCCGACCCCAGAGCATGTCCTGCGAGCCCAAAAAGGGCGGAACCCTCCGCAACTCGTGTTTTAAACCCTTTTTATTGCGGCGGGCGTTACCACAGCGCAATCAAGGGGTTCCCCTGCTCGTGGGGTGATCGGAAACCCGGAAAACCCACAGAGCTCGGGAACCTGTAAGTCAGCTCGGGGGGCCTAAGTGCCCCCAGAGTTTTTCTGTGTAAAAGCCGTGACCAGGACCACTTGTCTGTCCTAATCACTGCCTGTGTCGCTGACACAGATTAAATGATTTAGCAAATGAATATGCAATCATTACAAAAGTTAAAAAAAAAATTTAAAAAAATGTTAAACATTCTCCCCAGGGGAGTAAAAAAAAGTAAAAAAAACAACATAAAAAGTGAAAAAAAAAAAAAGTGTAAAAAAAGAAATAAAATAAAAATAAATTTTATTAAAAAAAAATTTGTGAAAAAAAAATTCACAACAAAAAAACCTACACATATTTGGTACCCCACCGACCGTAAAAACCTTAGAATTAATCTAACAATTATTCATGTGAATTGAAGGGGTTAAAAAATAAAAATTATTTATTTTTTTTTAAATAAAAAAAAATACTTTCAATTTTTTTTTTAAGTGAATTAACTATTCCCCCATAAATAAAAAACTTGTCTCAAATAAACGGCCTCATAAAATGCGTCACTAAAAAAATAAAAAATTTTACAACTGTTGAAACAAAAGGAGGCAAAAACTAAAAAAAATTTCGGGTCATTAATACTTTTCAGGCTTTTTGGCTTAAGGGGGTTAAAAAGTGGGATTTCTTTCCTTATAAATTGGTTGGGACCATCGTTGGTTTTCAAAGTCAGGTGGTACCAAACTGATATCCACGAGGACTGTAAAAATTTTTATTATGGGAAGAAAAAAGCAGATAAGTAAAGAAAATGATCGCCCCTCAATACTTTAAGAAATGAAGGGCAGCATCCGAAAATTGGGGAAACTTTGAAAGTGTCCCCCTGCATGGCCAAAAACCCAAGTGCTAAAAAAGAAACTGGCTCACATGAGGGCCGCCCCAGAAAGGGAAAACAAAGGTCACCTCTCTGCGGAGAAATTTTATCCGGGCACCAGCCTCGAAATCGGGGAGTTAAAGCATCTCAATTAGGGGACAAAGGGCAATGCCACACAGAGTTCAGCAGCAAACCAAAACTCTACAACAAATGTTAAGAGGAAAATGTGTCAACATTCATTTTAAAAAAACTGCTAGGAAAAACCACTGTTAAGGACAGGGGAACAAACAAAAAGCTTTTTTGGGGCCCAAAGAACACAAGGGAAAGAAATTTGCCATTGAAATCTGTGCTTTTATCGATAGTCCAAATTTGAGATCTTTTCCAACCCCCATTTTTTTGTGCACAAAAAAAGGTGAACAATTTGGGCTCTAGATGCCTATAGAGTATATAATTCCACATGGTTTAAATTTATATTTGATGCCTTCATTGGAAACTACAATTTTTTTAGCATGAAGATACAGAAAAAATCTTACTATCTACATCATCTTTTTTAAAATACATACAACATACATCAGGGTGGGCCTTTTTTTTTGGGTACACCTAATAAAATGGGAAAAGGGTTTTTGGGGAAAACCTTCCCTTACATTAGTATAGGGAGGGGAAAAAAATTTTTTAAGATGGGGGCTCCTGGCGGCCATTTTTTTAAGTCAGCCATTTTGGATCCAACTTTATTTTTTCCCAAAGGGAAGAGGGGCTTAACACATCAAAGGTTTTGAAATTGCAAAAAAAAACAATGGTGTGCTTGTTTTTATTGTAACTTTATTCTTTCAGAGTTTTTTACAAGTTTCTCTTTGTTTATAGCCATTGACATGTTGCAGAGGTTAACACGTGAGGAGCAGATAGAAATTGTCTTCATGTCTGGTGAACGTGGTACCCAGGTCATTGCAGCAGATTTCAATGCAAGACACCCTACGAGACAACCCATCTCCCATGCTACAGTTAGCAAACTGCTTGCCAAATTTCGTGAAACAGGTTCAGTGTTGAATTTGCCAAAATGTAGACGCAAGAAAACTGTCACAAATGAAGAAACATCAGTGGCTGTCCTAGCTTCATTCAGCAAGAGCCCACAGCATAGCACTCACCGCATGTCACTGGAGAGTGGCATCAGTTGAACATCCCTTCGTTGGATATTAGCTACTCACAAATGGCACCTTACAAAATCCAGCTGCTGCAGCATCTCAGCGAGGATTACCCAGATCAGCGCACTGAATTTGCACAGGACTGAGGTTTACACAGAACATTATGTTCAGTGATGAGGCAAACTTTTTTGTGAATGGTGAAGTCAACAAACAAAACCACCGCTATTGGTCTGACACTAACCCACAGTGGATATATCCCTCCAAGACTGTTGGGACACAGAAATTAATGGTATGGTGTGGTATATGGGGTACAAAGATAGTGGGGCCATTCTTCATCAATGGAAACCTCAATGCCACTGGATATCTGAAATTGCTACATGATGAGGTATTGCCCTCTTTATGCACTGAAGATGGCATGTTCCCGGAGTTTTTCCAGCAAGATGGTGTACCACCACATTATGGGTGTCAGGTCCGAGCATTCCTACATGAACAGTTTCCTGGAAGGTGGACTGTTTGTCGTGGGACAGTTGAATGGCCAGCAAGGTCTCCCGATCTGACCCACTTAGACTTATCTTTCGGGGTCATCATCTGAAGGCAATTGTCTATGCTGTGAAGATACGAGATGTGCAGCATCTGAAACAACAGATACTGGAAGCCTGTGCTAGCATTTCTTCTGCGGTGTTGCTATCAGTGTGTCAAGAGTGGGAGAAGAGGATTGCATTGACAATTATTATTATTATTATTATTATTATTATTTATTTTTGAGCGCCCTTGGTTCCAGAGCGCTGTACATTCAGGTTTCATACATAATATAGGTCAAACAAGTACAAAGGTGACAAATTACTAACTAACAATTGGTACAGAAGGAGAGAGGTCCCTGCCCATGAGGGCTTACAGTCTACAAGGAAGGTGGTAAGAGACAGAAGGTGAGGGGCAGACATGATTTCGGATAGTGTAGTTACAGTAGGGTTATTGTTGGGTATAGGCAATCCTGAAGAGATGGGTTTTCAGGCTGCTTTTGAGGCTGGTGAGAGTGGGGGAGAGTCTGAGGTGTTGGGGCAGTGAGTTCCAGAGTATGGGGGAAGCATGGGAGAAGTCTTGGAGACGGTTATGTGAGGAGTTGAAAACGGGGAGAGCGGAGAAGAAGGTCTGTGAGGAGCGGAGATTGCGTGAGGGGAGATATCTGAGACTAAGGCAGATATGTATGGAGGGGAGAGGTTATGGAGAGCCTTGTAGGTCAAGGTTATTAACTTGAACTGGATTCGCTGGGCAATGGGAAGCCAGTGAAGGGTTTGACAGAGGGGAGAGGATGGATTGGAGAGGAGCGAGGGTGCTAGCTGGGAGGCCGCAGAGAAGGATGTTGCAATAGTCTAGGCGTGAGATGACGAGGGCCATGACCACATTTTTGTGCTTTCCGAAGTTAAGGAAGAACGGATGCGAGAGATGTTTTTTTTAGGTGGAGGCGGCAGGCGGAGGTGAGGGCTTGGATGTGCGGCTTGAAGGACAGATTTGGAGTCAAGGGTTATCCCAAGGCAAACGGGCTTGTGGAGCTGGTGAGAGAGTGAAGCCATTTACTGTGATTAGAGAGATCAGGTGGAGGGATGGAATGGGACGGTGTGAAGATGATGAATTCATTTTTCTCCACGTTTATTTTTAGGAGTCGGGAGTAGAAGAATGATGATATGGACGTAAGACAGTCAGGGATCCGAGAGAAAAGAGAATCGATATATGGCCGGAGATGTAGAGTTGGGTATCGTCAGCATACAGGTGGTAAGAAGCCATGCGATGCTATTATTGACCCAGACCAATAGTGTAGATAGAAAAGAGAGTGGGGCCCAGGACTGACCCCTGGGGGACACCAACAGAGAGCGGGCAAGAGGAGGAGGTGGTGCGTGAGTGAGAGACGCTGAATGTCCGATCCAGCACAATGAGCAGCACTTTGAACACATTTTATAAGTGGTCATAAACTTGTAAATAAAGTTACGTTAAAACCAAGAACACTATTGTTTTTCTTGTGAAAGTCTCAATAGGTTTGATGTGTTACATGACCCTCTTCCCATTGGAAAAGATAAAGATCCAAAATGGCTGACTTCAAAATGGCCGCCATGGTCGACAGCCATCTTGAAAAGCTTTCCCCCTCCCATATACAAATGTGCCACAAACAGGAAGTTGATATCACCAACCATTCCCATTTTATTTAGGTGTATCCATATAAATGGCCCACCGTGTGTGTGTGTTTTATAAAATATATTATATTTGTAAGGATTACTCAATTGGGATCCCAGTAAAGCA
>JAODAL010084179.1:0-11007 GCA_025379985.1 Phyllomedusa bahiana
TGTAGGTCTGCAATGGAACTCGAACAGTGTCCGAAACCTGCTCTAGGTCCTGGACCTTATTTTGGAGGACTGTAACATCAGTTTTCACTATTTGCAAGTCTTGTGTCCATGCGGTTCTAAGGTCTTGGGCCATAGCTGTGATGTCACTTTTAACTGGCAGTAGGGACAGTAGGGCTTGCAATTCTGGGTGGCCCCTCAGGGCCTGTAGTGCCTTTTCTCTAGGCATAGTGCTATAAGGGCTTGTTTCCCTGTGTTGCTGTGGACTATGGTGAGAAGCTGCTGTGTCCTGTGTTCTATCTGCATGGCTACCAGGGGAGCTGGGGCCAGACCCTGCGGCAGACAGTCTGTTGTCCTCTAGGGCAGAGTCATGGGTCTCTGTGGGACCAGCCTCCTGCAGGCCCATCATGAGGTCCTCCATGGGGTCAGGGACCGATTCTATAGCGGTGGATGGTAGTCCAGCTTGGTCTGGGAAGGTCTGCAGTTCACTGCATGTGGGTGCCCTGTGTCCCTTAGGAGTCAACTCTCCACAAAATGGCGGTCCGCCATGTGGCGCCGCCATGTCGCCCAGCCCTGCCTGTGAGTCACTCTGCATCAGGGGAGAGTTACTCACTGTGTCCTCCTCTGAGACCTCCTTCTCCGCCCGCCGGACTGTTGTAGCTGGAGCCGGTGGCGCGGGTCCCGGATCGCCGCTTCTCCTTCCGCCGGTATGAGGTCGCGGGGTCTGCGTGTCGGGCTGCTCTGCTGCGGGCCGTCCAGGCGTGCGCCCTCCTCTGCTCTTCCTCGTCTATTCATGCCGCTGCGGCCGCAGGGCTTCCTCTGCTGTGCCGGCGCTTGGATCTTGAACTCCAGCCGTCCCTCGGAGTTTTCCCGCAGGCCCGCTCCCTCTCTTCTGCTGTCGGCCTGCAGTGATGCGGCGCGCTGATCCCTGGCGTGTCCAAGATGGCGCCCGCTCCGGGGAGGTATCCTCTGACTCCGGCATTTGTGCTGCCAGCGGAGCGAAAAAGTTAGAAATTAAAATCTCCGTGTCGCTGCCTATTGCAGGGTCTCTGGGCTGCTTTTTCCCTCGCTTTGGTCCCGTTTTTGGCATTATAATCCCCTTAGTTAGTCAGTGCACTGAGAGGAGCTCAATTACATGCGACTCTAGCCACAACATGCAGGCCACGCGCCCACCTGCCCTAAGGCAGATTTTTAATGGTTCAACCCACTGTTTTGCAGGCTATGGTTCAGCGAAATAATGCCCAAATTTTTCTGCATTAAGTCTCTGGCAGCACAGTAAATGTAGATGACATAAACAACAGTAAACAGTCTTTAAATACTAATCTCAGTTTTTTTTAGTCTTTAGATCAGATTGAAAGATGAACTACTACTATACAGGCTGCTTGGATCCAAGATGGCTCATCAACCCGTTCTGAATTATCTCAGGCAGAAGGTTACACAGCCTTTTAGAGGCTGAGACTGGAACACTCGTGTGAAGGCACACATTGAAGTCCATCCTGTTTGTGATGCCATTTTCCGTGGTGACACAGGGTAGAGGAAGAAAGGATGGGGTCGAGGTAAGTTGCTGTTATCACAATGGCTCTCACACAAATCTCTTATGCTACCCTGGAGCACTACTGTGAAGAGGGATTCTGCGGATACAAGAGTAAGTGGAGTTCCTTCAGTGTCCCCCAGAAGAAACTCTGTGATTAATGCTCCCTGTCCTGATGGTGGGTGAAGTGTCCTTGGTGTTATGAGCAGAACGACAGACAAAAGGCAAAGGGATAACAGTGAAAACTGTTCCTTTACTCCACACTAGATGTTACACCTTTGGATAAGTCTTTTCAAGAAATACATTACAGTCCACACTGGAAGCCTGTAGCCAGGATGGACCCATATCTTAGGATCCAGACTTTTAATTATTTCTCCACAGGAGAATATTTGCTCACCCCAACCAATCTGGAAACGTCTTTTTGGCTAGTGGGTTGAGCTATGTGGTAGGCTGCTAGACATCAACTGACTATAAGGGTTTTATCTCCACTTGCTTTCCCCTCATGTACTTTCACTACACATGACTCCACTCCAGGTGCTGTCAGGTCTTCTCTCTTCTTAAAAAACTCTGGCCTACTGGTACTTTCTTAGACTGAGGACGAAGAGGTCTTGAAACTGCCTTTGTCTTAGCTAGCATCAGTCCAGGGCTGTACCATTTGGTTGCAGAACTGAACATTGGACTAGAACAGTGAAGCCCTGAAATCCAAACTACAGGATCTCTTATACCCTCTGGCCTCACCCTAGTTGTCTAGGTAACCATTCTTGCTTCAGGCTTTTACAGCACATTAACGCTTGCTTCACAGGATCTTGTACTTTCCAGAAATTTCTGCCATTGATTTGAACAGGCTAATAACAGCAAATAGGGGATTAACTCACAAGTACTTTACAACCTGACTTCAAAATGATAGCAATGCATAGTGTGAACACATACTACAGTTCATCACAGATAATTCAGTGTAAAGCCAAATAAAAAGGAATGTCATTATACTATTACTCCTAAAACCATCCAAACACATATTGTACTGGAATGTAACGAGTGTGCCCGCACCTCCGCAGCATCCTCGACTGCGAGCTGCTCCACAGCCCAGTACTCGGGCTGCGGACGCACCCGCAGCTCTGCGCCCACACTTGCCTCGCTGCGTTCCTGTTCCTGTCCCGGCACGTGCTCCTGTTGCTGGCCGGGTGTGCGCTCGTCCTCTAGGGCACGCGCGTGGTACTGCAGCTAAATTTAAAGGGACAGCGCGCCGTCGATTGCTTTCACCGGGCGTTGATCCTATTTAAGTCATAGTTGCCAACCCTCCTGGTTTTGGCGGGTCACTCCCGCTAATGGGGGCCGTGTCCTGCCCTCCCGCTTGGGTGGCTTAACCTCCAGCCTCTTTAGAGTAGCTGGAGGTTATCTGTGTACAGAGGCATCGGGCAGCGTCTTTTGACGCTGCCCTACAGCCTCTGTCCTGTGCCGCCACCGGAAATGCTCTCCTAGCTTCAGAGGAAGCTGCGAGAACATTGCGGGGGTAGGGGGCGGGGCTTAGCGGGACCCCTTTGAAGAACTAGGATGCCAGTAGGACAGGTGAGTGCAGGGTGGTTGTGTTTTGGGGGAGGGGGGTGGTATTGCCTGTGGGGAAGGGGTGTGTGTGCAGTGACGGGGAGTGCTTGTGAGGGGTGGAGTGTGAATAGTTTTTATTATTTTAATTTTTTTACTACTATAGGGGAAACTCCCGGGTCATGGGGGGCCATTGCCGGGAAAAAAGGGGGCTTATTTGGGTCAGGGGGGGCATTGCTGGCGGGGGGATCTACCTGGATAAAGGGGCATCTGCCTGGCTAGGGGGGGCATTACCGGGAAAAGGGGGGCTCCCCCTGGCTCATGGGGGCTTACCTGGAAATGGGGGCATTCCTTTTAAAAAGGGGCATCTCCCGGGCTCAGGGGGGCATTACCGGGATAAAGGGGGGTATCTACCTGGAAAAAGGGGGGGCATCTGCCTGGCTCATGGGGGAATCTGCCGGGATGGGGGCATCTCCTGGATAAAGGGGGCATCTGTTGGCTCATGGGGGCATCTTACCTGTATAACGGTGGCATCTGCCGGGCTCCGGGGGGAATCTGCATGGCTATTGGGGACATCTACCTGGATAAAGGGGGAATCTGCCTAGCTATTGGGGGAACTACCTGGCTGTAAGGAGCATCTAAGTGGCTATTGGGGGCACTACCTTGCTATTGGGGGCACTACCTGGTTATTGGGGTCACTACCTGGCTATTGGGGGCACTACCTGGCTATTGGAGGCACTACCTGGCTATTGGGGCACTACCTGGCTATTGGGGGCACTACCTGGTTTGAAAGGGGGGCAACTATCTGGCTTTGGGGACAGCTAAACCTGGCTAGAAGGGGAAATCAACCTGGCTACAGAAGGCTATACCTGGTTACTGGGTTCAAATAGGCCACCGAGTTTACCTACCTATTGGGGCACAGTTTGGGGGTTTATCTCCCATTTTCTGGATGTTGAATAGACCATCCAACAGTCCAGGGAAGCTGGGTGACGCCAAAACCCTAATTTAGCTTTCTTCCAGAGCTATTACACAGTTAGGTTGAGTAGGATGTGGCTTTTCGAAGGGGGCGTGGCTTACATGCAAGATGGGCGTGGATATGCAAATTTTTGGTGCGGCGTGCGTAGCCTTCAAATCTCCTGCTTTTTTACTTTCAAAAGTTGGCATGTATGATTTAAGTCTTGCCCTTTCCTCATCCCCCTGCCGAATCAATAGTGCCCTTTGCCTAGAGAGGAAGCATTCCCTTGTGTCTTATTGCTGTTACTGTGTATCGAACCCTTCTGCCTCCGTCCCTCAAACATGAACCATTGCCGCCTGTCCTGACCTTCCTGCCTGTTCCCGACTACGAGCTTGCTTCACGATTTAGTACCACGCCGCACCTAGGCCGACACCACAAGCAAGTCACATTAGGGGTAGCAACCTGGTAGCAATCCGCCGCAGCAAGTCCATCCCGCTTTGCGGTGGGCTCTGGTGAAAACCGGACCTACTTAGACTCCGCTCCCTGGCATGGCTATTACCATCGCTTGTGGTGGTCTAGAGGATCCACTACCACTGACCGTTACATTGAATACCACATATGTTGCTGCTTAATAAGCAACAAAAAACTAAATAAATACATTAAAAACGGTATTACACATTTAGGAGACACGTGGATTAATTTAGGAGTCTGACTGTTTATAATTAGTTCACTGCAATAACTGAAATCTTAATTATAAAATATAACTTTTAAAAATAACCCTCTAAAAGCACACATATTTATAACCAAACTTAACACTAAGTCACAATGTCAAAAACCACTAGCATCAGAGAGATACAAAAAATGTATAACACAAGGAGTAACGGTGCTGTGGAGGTACACGCTATTCTCTCATGTGCGTTTACTTCTTAGGGGTGAAAAGAATTATCTAGAATCTGTTTTATATTTTTGGGACAAAAAAGAACCATCTAGTATTTGATTTATACATTTGGGTCCTTTCGCTAATAGTAACGTCATTTAGGGATAGCCATCATTTAAATGGGGCCTCCCCTTTCGGGGCGATTACTCTGCTTCTTTATAGGGTCATCATAGGAATTTAATAGTGATAGTGGATCTTTATCTTATCCCTTATAACTACGTCACACTTGTAAACAGGACTGGCATCATAAGGATTAAAAGAAGAAGGAAACACACATTGGAGAATAGCATACAGCACCGTGATTTACTCCTTGTGATATACATAACTTTTTGTATCTCTCTGATGCTAGTGACTTTCGATTTTGTGACCTGATGTCATATTTAGTTATAAATGTATGGGCTTTTAGAGGGTTATTATTAAAAGTTATATTTTATGATTAGGATTTAATTTATTGCAGAGAATTTGTCATGACATTCTGATTGGAATATTGAATTATTCTGTGATACTGTTTAGAACGATGTGAATGATAATTCAAACAAGCCTCATATAGATCCTCTATCACCTCCTTAAGGCTTCTTGGTTTTTTGCTATTTGCTATTTTTTTCACTGCATCTGTCTGTAATCTATTTGACCTCAAAATTGTCTTGTATGGATCATAGCAGTGTAATCATTCTCTATTTCCTAATCAGCACCCCTCCCACCGCTTGCTCTGTCTGGACGACTGGTGGCTTTTCTTGAATGTTTGTAGGTTTTAATTAGTCCTGGGGCTAGTAACAGCCCTGTAACCTATCTGAGACCCCAAATAGAAACAAGACAGAATCATAAGGAGGCTGTTGCATGTCAGGCTAATATGTGTTTTTGGATGACTCTATATGATCAAAGACCTTGTAAGGGCAGAAATGTGAGCAATAATGTATATATCCCATATATTAAAAATATTGCTGAAATAGAAAAGTAACTTTGTAAAACATACAACTACCTGGCCTTTTCTTTGCCTAAAATTCAACTACTACTAAACATTAAGATAAAGATACAGAATTTTTAAAGTGACGATACAAGCTAATTAAACTTAAATTTGCTTGACATGCGAGCAAATAGTCTAAAGTAAAAGTATGCAAAATCTAAAAAGAGACAGGCTCTGCTCACATCTGTTTTGTGGTACAAGATGGGCACCCGATTGACTTATAATGGAGTATGTCGGGTTCTAAAAAGATGACTTTTGTTTTGAGAGGAAAAATAGTGCTGCATGCTAAAGGACCCTCTGACGAAGATGTGAACCTTGCCTAAACATTGTGTATGTACTATTTATTTCTCCTCATAAGGACAACCCACTTTCTTTTGACAGTAGGCATTGCAGGTCTCCTATCAGCAGCTCTATTCCCTGAGTAGCCTCTGACTATGTCAGGGATCAAAGAAAGCCTTAAAGGGGTTTTCTCAGCACGCTATTTCACTGACTCACAGGCAGTGTTGCACTCACTCTGTCTCTTCATGCTGTGGGTGGTTCCACAGCAGTAATTAGCATATATTAACTTCAACCTGTTGTGGGATAGTGGGCCAGCCTCACTGTGTTTTCTAAGTAAAATCACATGCATGACAGTTGTGAAATGTTTCTTTGTATTCTACTGTTTGGCCCCAAGATGCCGCTATGTCCAGTTTCCAGTATATGCAAATGAGGGACATGGTATAAAACTGGCACATGGTAGCAGCCATTTTGAGAAGCTTCTGAGACTCAGAGGAGGACAGACAGAGACAGAAACTAAGCTATAAAGAACCCAGGATTCACAGTTGTTCCAGAGACAGAGGAGAGCCTGACTGTCTATACAGATGCCATCACAGAGAGAGAGAGAGAGAGAGAACTCTGGACAAGGAGGACAAGCTGCCAAGATAGAGAGGACTGTCTGCAGCCGGATCATCCACTTCATCCACAAGGTCTGCACCTGAGGACAGGAATTGCCGGCCTTCTTTAAGGTACCTCGCGGATGCCTGCACGCACACGAGCTCAGAACTGTGAAAAGGCCTGATTTTTAGTTCAGTTAGTCTAGGCTCAGTTACAGGCCAAAGGAGGGTTTCACAAATACATCCTCCTGTTTAGGACTTGGAGAGTTCGCTATCGCACCACTAGCTACTTGAACCGGTTCATCTGTGAGGGAAAGTTGTGTCACGAGGCTCATAGCCTCGCATGGCTTTAACTACCACCTGTACGGGACGACACCAGCTTTATATCTCCCGGGCCTGACATTAACTCCTTCTCTCCCGGATCCCAAAATGCCTATCATCCATTTCCTCCTTCTTCTCCTCCCGTCGCTTAAAACTAAATGTAGATAAAACAGAATTCTCATCTTTCCACCGTCCCTCTCTAAACCCCTCACCTGATCTCTCTATCACTGTTAATGGGCCACACCCCCTCACCAGATCCACAAGTCCGCTGCCTTGGAATAACCTTTGACTCCTCTTTATCCTTCAAACCACACATCCAAGCCCCCACCTCTGCCTGCCGCTCCACCTGAAAAATATTTCACGCATCCGCTCCATTCCTCAACTCTGACACTACTAAAACACTAGTCCACGCCCTCGTCATCTCCTGCCTTGACTACTGCAATATCCTTCTCTGTGGCCTCCAGTTAGCACCTCCGCTCCCCTCCAATCCATCCTAAACTCTGCTGCCCATCTGATTCACCTCTCTCCTCGCTACTCCTCTGCCTCTCCCCTCTGCCAATCCCTTCACTGGCTGCCCATTGCCCAACGAATTCAGTTCAAATTACTAACCCTGACCTACAAGGCTCTCCATAACCTCTCCCCTCCATACATCTCTGCCCTAATTTCCAGATACCTCCCACGCAATCTCCGCTCCTCACAGGACCTTCTCCTCTGCTCCCTCTCATCAGCTCCTCACATAACAGTCTCCAAGACTTCTCCCGTGCTTCACCCACACTCTGGAACTCATTAACCCAAAACATCAGACTCTCCCCAACTTTCACCAGTTTCAAAAGCAACCTGAAAACCCACTCTTCAGGATAGGCTACAACCCAAATTAACCCCACCACCACTAAAACCGCCCGCAAGCATGACTGCACCACACATAATGTCTCTCCCCTTCTTCCTTGTAGATTGTAAGCCCTCGCGGGCAGGGTCCTCTTTCCTCTCTGTTTCAGTTACTAGTCATTTTTGTCACCATTGTATTTGTTCAATATTTGTTATGTATGTAATTCCCCTTAAATGTACAGCGCCCTGGAATTAATGGCGCTCTAAAATAAATAATAATACTAAAAAAAATGTGTGTTTAGGAGGGAAGTGGGTAATCATTTAAGCTGTGTAAGCTGCTGTGCTGCACCACGAGCCCCTGTGACGGCCACCATACACAATTGTCCCCGTTGGTGATTACCGTATTAAGAAGGTAAGGGGTCATCGGCCTTTCCGAACCCCACGGATAGGTAAAGTTACCGTGCATCCAGCGAGTACACTTCTGGCGGCGCGCTGTGCAGCACAGGGGCCCAGGATACGTATTTGTAAATCTGTATTTAGGGGATCTGTTCACCATCTTGTTCCAGAAAATTCAGTAAAACAAACCATTGTTGAGCTGGTGTTGGAGTCGTGTTCTTTGTCCGTGACTTCGCTGTATTCCGGTAAACCTGCCCTCGGTACTCGGCTTACACTGTTACTTGGACAGAGCTGGAGATTATTATCTATAACACGATTACAAATAAAGCCATGCTTTTCAGTGCTCACTGCACATGTACCTTTTGTTTAGTGCAGCTAATCTTATTAAATCTAATTAGTTAACTCAGAGTTCAGTCCCATCAGTCCATCCATGGGGTGAAGTCACTCATGCTCTCAGATAATCAAATAACATATGACCACCTGATATGCAGGTTACTATAGGTTTGCCACCTGTCCACAGGATAGGTAATAAGTGTCTGACTGCAGGGACCCGCTGTAATTATCTGAATGGGATTTTATGTCCCTTGTTTCTCCCAACTGTATGACCACAGTGAGGAGGAGTGTAACTGGAGCATCAGTTAAGCATGCATGCTTGCTGCCACACCATTTGAAACTCTATGGGATTGACAGAGACAGCTAAGCCTATGGAAAGGCAATAAATGTCAGTTCTGAGAAAACCTCTTCAAACACACACCACTCTGTCAATGATGTTTGTTTAATGCTGACACAAATTTGCATTTTTAGGGCCAAAATTTTTTTATGTTAGTGATGGATAATCAATAGATATATCCTAGTCAAGTGTATAGAGTACTATTCTTGTAAAAAGTCATTTAAGTGGGTTGTCCCTTCTCGCCACTTCTGCATTTGGCCCGATCTATGATGGCCACAGAGAGTAAAGAGGTGGTCACACAAATCTGCTTGGCTGTACTTGGAACTGCCATCGGAAAGAATGGAAGAACTGCATAGGTGTCCTCTCCCCATTCTCTGAAGACGTCTTGTAATGAAATACAAGCCTTCTTCAGACCTAAAATGGCGAGGTAAGAACTGTTTAACAGTTAATTATCAAATGAATATGCTTTATTTGTACTGTATACCACTTCATGCGTACAGCACAGAAGTAGTATGATGGTATATAGTGTCACATAAGTTTATAATTGCTCCATCAGGTCGTGAATATACAGTGTGTTTTTTTACAAGAAGCAAAGAAATGCATCTGAGAGAGGGTTCCTTATAAAAATAAAAGCTAACTGAGATGTAGTAGAGTCTTATTCAGCTCTGCCACATTGGAACCCAAGAAGTCAACAGACGGCTCTCAGTAAACTCGAAAAAAAATTTTTCAAGGGGATGCCTCAATATTCTTAAAACAAAATGTAAGCAGCAGTGTCAAAAAATGGAAATATCCAGGCAACACTTCCAAGTGAAAAATAGGTATTTTATTGACCCAAGCAATGTTTCAGCTCTTACTAGAGCTTGCTACTGTATTTTTCAAACAAAACCTGAAAAAAGCAGGGGTGGATTTAGCTGCAGGGAGATGTGGGTGATCCCTTCTACAGTGGTGCAACAACTCTATCAGTGATCTTGGATATATGTAAATATAAGGCGACATGTATGTGGGAGTTTTCGCCTGTTTTTGGCGAAAACTGACCCCACCGCTCGAATACCCTGTCGGGACGCGGGGTGCGGGGTAGGCCAACCTTCGCAAAATTTCGGAGCGCTAGCTGAAGGGGGTGCAAGGGTGCGCCCTGGGCGTTCTGGACGGGATGCGGCAACTTCGAAAAATCCCAGGCATGCATGTTTGGGGTCAGCAAAGTGAGGCGCATTGCAGCGCTTTTCAGCCTGCAGGCAGACCTAGTTGAATGTGGTCTATAGGGGGAAGTCGAAGGGGACCGGGTATTTTGAATGTGCTATATTTTTTAACTTACAACAGTAAAATTTAAAATAAAAGATTTTTCAAAAAGAAAAAATAATTAAGCAAAAATCCTGCTTGGAGCCAAAAGCCCCCGCAAGCCCCTTTTGGGTTTTATATCTGAATTGCATTAACCTTTAAAACAGCCCCAAAAACATCTAAAAATTTTGTTTGGAAATTTTTAATAAAACTCGTCCAAATTGCTTTGGGTTATGTGTGTTAAATTGTTAATTTCCACGGCTTTTGGAAATATTCTGAAATACTTTCCATTATTTACTATGGGGACTGTATCTCCCATGCAAAATCCGTTCCCGGGAATTACATTCAAATATTTTAGTGCAAAAACGCCCAGAACTAACCCTGGGAACATAGGAAAATCCCCCTTGGAGAACCCCCCGCTTTGCGGGTCTTGGGTTTCATAAAAAAGAATAAAAGTGAATGAAAAACAAATACATTTCATTTTTTTTTTAAAACAATGGGCCCCCAAAATTTAAAAGTACAACATTGCATTGGCTTATTGAAATTTAAAATTATTCATTCTCTCCCTTTTTTTAAACCCGTTTTTTCTATTATTTCTTTCTTGGAGGCTGACATATATTTGCTTTGATTTTAAATGATAACTTTTTCTATATATTTCAAAATTTTTTGATTAAACTTTGATTTTTCACTTTATTCTTCATTATTTGAAAGACAAACTCTTTTTG
>JAODAL010084180.1:0-11007 GCA_025379985.1 Phyllomedusa bahiana
AAAGAAAACCACACATTTTTACACAATTTTTTCTGAAAGCAACTGAAAACCTGTTGCAAGGGCGCAATTTGTGAAAAAGCGCCTGGATCGTGCTATAACCCTATATCCTGGGAAAAGCTGCAGCTCGCAGCATTCACAGACGGCCGAGATGGACGAGCTTCTGAAGCAGTGGTAAAGTGAACTCACTCCCCCCGCCGTGCTGCGGTACAGTCATCTATGCAGAAAATAACGCTCACCGATGATGTTGAGGCCTATCGTAGGGTCTTCGAAAGAGTGGCCGAGCGGGAGAAGTTACCAGTGGCTCAGTGGGTTGAGGTAGTGGCGCCTTTTCTAACTGCAGAGCCCCAGAAGGCGTATTTTGACCTCGGCGAGCAGGGTGCCCAGGATTATGCTAAATAAAAGGGTGAGATCCTGGCTTGTCTGGGTGTGGACACCAACGTGCGGGCCCGGCTTGTGCATAACTGGACCTTCTCTGACCACTTGGTCCACCTGGTGAAAAAGTGGCGGCAGCCGGAGGAGTCTACACCTGCACAGATGGTGGAAAAAGTGGTCCTGGACAAGTTTGTTCGCTATTTGCCCCGGAGTTCCAGTGCTGGGTGGGACAAAGTGACCCCAAAGATGCGGAGCATCTTTTAAACCTCATTGAGAGGTACAAGGCCACTGAGGTTTAACTCCGGTGTCACGGATGCCCCTGCGATCACTGTCCCGGGTCGCAGGCGCGCCCGTGCCCCTGCACCGAGCGGAGCCCCGTCCCGCACGTCGGGTTCGGGGTCCGCTCGCCTCCCCGTCCCCGCCGCAATGCACTTACCCGGCCACGCTCCTGCTCAGGCTGCTTCCGGGTCCCGGCGCGTAGCTCCGCCCCTAGGGAATTTGAATTTAAAGGGGCAGTGCGCCGGTAATTGGTTCATTGCCGGGCACTGCTCCTATTTAGTCCGGTCACTTCCTGCCGGCCCTCGCCGGAGCCTTGGTGTTCATACCCATGGTGAAAGTGTTCCTGAGCGTTCCAGTATTGCCTTCCTGTGTCCCCGACCCTCTGCAACGCTACCGTCTACGAACCTTGCCGCCTGCCCCGACCACCTGCTTGTCTACCGTCCACGAACCAGAGCCCCTGTCCTGACCTTTCTGTCTCCTCGACTACGAGCCTGCCTGCTGTTCCTGAAACCTCGCCCCCCTTTGGGACCGGCCACCGCAGGCAAGCCCCGCCATGGTAGTGACCTGGTGGACACCCGCCGCAGCAAGACCATCCCGCTTTGCGGCGGCTCTGGTGAAAACCGGGTCCCATTAGTTTTCCACTCCCTGGTAGGGGCTTACGCCATCGCCTGCGGGGTCCGGGTGGATCCACCCCAGAATCGTTACAGTAGGATCCAGCCATGGATCCCGCCAAGGTACCCTTGCCAAGTTTTTCCCGCACCCCAAAACGTCGTGGTCAAGCAATCACAACAATTGCCAGCAAGCGCAGCAGCTCGAGCAACTCTCCTCCTTGGTGCAGCAGCTCGTCACCGCCCAGCAGCAGCCACCGCCATTTTCCAGTTGCCCCTGCCTCAGCGGTTCCGGTGATCCCCAGGGGACCCAAGCTTCGGCTGTCACTCCCATCCAAGTTCAGCGGTGACCCGAAACTATGCAGGGGGTTTATCACCCAATGCTCTATGCACGTGGAGCTGATGACCGACCAGTTCCTGTCCGAACGTGCGAATGGGGCTTTCGTGGTCAGCCTCCTCCCCGGGGGAAGGCCCCTGGCATGGGCTACACCCCTATGGGACAGAGATGATCCGGAGACGGGGATCTACAAGTCATTCTCAGTGATTTTCCGCAACGTCTTCGGGGGAAACCCAAAGCCCGTGCCTCCTCCGCTGAGACGGCCCTCCTAAATCTACGCCAGGGAGACCTGTCTGTAGGAGACTACGCGGTGAAATTCCGTACGCTGGCCTCTGAACTGACATGGAACGAGGCCGCACTATGTGCTACTTTTAAAGAAGGAATCCTCAAGTCGAGTTAAAGACGTCTTTGGCCGCTAGAGACCTCCCGTCCTCCCTTAGCGACTTGATCCGGTTGGCGACCCGCATCGATATACGCTTCATTGAACGGGAGGAGGAGCTTCTGCAAGAGCGCCAGTCAGCCCAACCTCGCCGGTTTCCTCGCCTGGCACCGGTGTTCCAGGGGCCTCCAACAGCCCCCGACGAGCCAATGCAGATTGATCGGGCTCACCTCTCTGAGCAAGAATTGGCCCAGCGGCGACAACTAGGCTTGTGTCTCTACTGTGGCAGCCCAGAGCATTTTAGGAGGACCTGTCCCAAGCACCCCAAGGCTGCGGGAAAAATCCCCACCCCAGGATCTGTGGGAGAAGCATTCCTAGGTGCAACCTCCTCCTCTCCATGCCTTTGATGCCTGTGCAGGTCGTGTCAGAGTCTGGTATCACATTCCAGGTTCCGGCGTTTCTGGACTCGGGCTCAGCCGGGAACTTCATCCACCAGCCTCTAGTGAGGCGGTATCGGCTTCCAGTGGTACGTCTGGAGAAACCGCTTGTCATCTCATCAGTCAGCGGGGAGCTGCTTAGCGACACCATCCAGTTCGTCACCAAGCCACTGTCACTCCATGTGGGGGCACTGCATAAGGAGGAGATCGCCTTCTATGTGTTGCCTCGCTCCTCGTCGGCGATCCTCCTCGGACTCCCATGGCTACGGCTCCTCCTCTCTATCCTGGACTGGTCTACTGGAGAGGTGATTCGTTGGGGTCCCAACTGTCGGGGGGGTTGTTTTGGGGGCACCTCGCCCGGTGCTTCCCTGCCCCTCGGGTTAACCCCTTCAGGAGCCGCTGCCCGGGCTGCCGCCCGAATATCTGGAGTATGCTGATGTGTTCTCCGAGAGACAACCCGGAGGTCTTCCGCCGCATCTCCTACGATTGCCGATCGACTTATTGCCCCGGGGACCAGTCCTCCCCGTGGCCAAGTCTACCCTCTGTCTGTTCCTGAGACCCAAGCCATGTCGGAGTACATTCAGGAGAATCTCAAGAAGGGGTTCATCTGGAAGTCCTCGTCCCCCGCTGGCGCGGGGTTCTATTTCGTGAATAAGGACGGTACCTTACGGCCCTGCATTGACTACCTGGGGGTTGAACAAGATCACGGTAAAGAACCGTTACCCCTTGCCCCTGATCAAGGAACTTTTTGATCGCCTGCAAGGCGCCAAGATTTTCTCCAAGTGGATTTGAGAGGGGCCTACAACTTGGTCCGAATCCGCAAGGGCGATGAATGGAAGACGGCCTTCAACACCAGGGATGGGCACTACGAGTACCTGGTGATGCCCTTCGGACTCTGTAATGCGCCAGCCGTCTTTCAGGAGCTCATGAATGACGTCTTCAGGGACTCCTCCTCTCCTGCTTTGGGAGTCTACCTCGATGACATACTGGTGTTCTCCCCCGACCTCGAGACCCACCGCAGCCATGTCCGTCAAAATACTAAGACGTCTCCGGGAGAACCACCTGGGATGCTAAGCTAGGGAAGTGCCTCTTCCATCAGACTAGCCCCGTTTCTGGGGTAAAGTCATCTCTGGACCAAGGCCTACGGATGGACCCTGCTAAACTGTCTGCCGCATTGCAATGGCCACGCCCCGTCGGGCTGCGGGCTATCCAGCGATTCTTGGGCTTCTGCAATTACTATCGCCAATTCATCCCGCACTTCTCTACGCTGGTGGCCCCGATAGTGGCTCTCACCAAGAAACAAGCCAATCCACGCAGTTGGCCTGTCGAGGCCGAGGAGGCGTTTGTGAAGCTCAAATCCGCCTTCACTACGGCTTCAATCCTTGCACGTCCAGACCCCGTGAAACCCTTCACTCTGGTTCATGGGGGCATCTGCCTGGATCAAGGGGGCAGCTGCCTGGCTAATGGGGGCATCTGCTTGGATAAAGGGGGCATCTGCCTGCCTTATGGGGGCATCTGCTTGGATAAAGGGGGCATCTGCCTGGCTCATGGGGGCATCTACCTGGATAAAGGGGGCATCTGCTTGGCTCATGGGGGCATCTAACTGGATAAATGAGGCATCTGCCTGGCTCATGGGGGCATCTAACTGGATAAATGAGGCATCTGCCTGGCTCATGGGGGCATCTGCCTGGATAAAGGGGGCATCTACCTGGCATAGGTTATCTACCTGGATAAAGGGGGCATCTGCCTAGCTCATGGGGGCATCTTCCTGGCTCATGGGGGCATCTACCTGGATAAAGGTGGCATCTGCCTGGCTCATGGGGGCATCTGCCTGGATAAAGGGGGCATCTGCCTGGCATGGGGCCATCTACCTGGATAAAGGGGGCATCTGCCTGGCTCATGGGGGCATCTACCTGGATAAAGGGGGCATCTGCCTAGCTATTGGGGGAACTACCTGGCTGTAAGGAGCATCTAAGTGGCTATTGGGGGCACTACCTGGCTATTGGGGACACTACCTGGCTATTGGAGGCACTGCCTGGCTATTGGGAGCACTACCTGGCTATTGGGGGAACTACCTGGCTAATGGAGGCACTACCTGGCTGTAAGGGGCACTACCTAGCTGTAAGGGGCACTGTCTGGCTATTGGGGACAGCTAACTGGCTAGAAGGGGGCATTAACCTGGCTACAGGAGGCTACTACCTAGTTACAGGGTTCAAATAGGCCACCGAGATACCTACCTATTGGGGCACAGTTTGGCGGTATCTCCCAGCTCTCCTGGATGTTGAATAGACCATCCAACAGTCCAGGGAAGCTGGGTGACGCCAAAACCCTAATTTAGCTTTCTTCCAGAGCCATTACACAGTTAGGTGGAGTAGGTTGTGGCTTTTTCGAAGGGGGCGTGGCTTACATGCGAGATGGGCGTGGATATGCAAATTTTTGGCGCAGCACGCAGCCTTCAAATCTCCTGCTTTTTTACTTTCAAAAGTTGGCATGTATGTGCTGAACTAGTGTATCTAAGCCTCTCACATGTGATACTGTGCTGCTGACCTTGTGTATCAAACCCACTCACGTGTGATACTGTGCTGCTGACCTAGTGTATCTAACCCACTCACGTGTGATACTATGCTGCTGACCTAGTGTATCTAAGCCTCTCACATGTGATATTGTGCTGCTGACCTTGTGTATTTAACCCTCTCAAGTGTGATACTGTGCTGCTGACCTAGTGTATCTAAGCCTCTCACATGTGAGTCTGTGCTGCTGAGTCAGTGTATCTAAGCCTCTCATGTGTGATACTGTGCTGCTGACCTAGTGTATCTAAGCCTCTCACATGTGATACTGTGCTGCTGACCTTGTGTATCTAATCCTCTCATGTATAATACTCTGCTGCTCAACTAGTGTATCTAAGCCTCTCACGTGTGATACTATGCTGCTGACCTAGTGTATCTAAGCCTCTCATGTGATACTGTGCTGCCGAGCCATTGTATCTCAACATCTCATGTGTGATACTATGCTGTTGACCTAGTGTATTTAAGCCTCTCATGTATGATACTATGTTGTTGGCCTAGTGTATCTAAGCCACTCACGTGTGATACTCTGCTTCTGAGCCAGTGTATCTAGGCTTATCACGTGATACTATGCTGCTGAGCCAGTGTAAGGGCTTCTTTTTTGCAGGATGAACTGTTGTTGTTATTGGTTCCACTTTGGTGTTTACATGGCCTTTTGATCGCTTTTTATTCCATTCTATGTGACTGTTTTGTTGTTTTTTTGCGGCGTTCATCGCGCAGGTTAAATAACATAACAGATGCAAATGGGAAAGGGCGGTGGACGTGTTTGTATTTTCTTTTCCTCTTGCTTGTCCCCATAGGGTGATCTTCAGATCCTCTTACACTCTATTGCTGTGCTGCTCTGCATTGTAGCTGTCAAAGTGTGGTAACGTCACAGGTCGCCCGGAGCCTCTGTTAGGTTTCTGGGTTGTTAGAGCATTGGCAGCCGTCATCACATTGCGGCGATGCTGATGCAGAGGGAGCTCCCTGCCTCTGTCTTTCTCTTAGTGATTGACTGACTGTGGCAGCTAAGGAGTTAAAGGATATCCGGTGACGTATCCAAGATTCAACGCCGCTAAGGATACCAAGGCCCGTGAGTATAAAAAAAGAAACTTTATTTCTTCAGCATAAAATAGAGTCCACAATGGCACAAGGCAACAAGGCAACAAACAGACGCGTTTCCAGTCATTCGACTCTTGCTCACTGTCATGTCTATGTGGGTTAACAATCTTCTTTAAAAACCCAGCTAAAACCAATCACCATTACGGGAGGTAATCACGTGATATTAAATGGAATAATAGGGAAACTCCGAGGTCAATGCAACCAGACATGTTGACAAAAACAAATGTATATTTTCATACGTCTCTAAACTTATCACATTTCAATTACATATTAAATATTACATATTAATGTATCGTAATGAGCAATATCGGAAATTATATGTAAATCCTATGTGTTACAACTAGAAAGGGCTCCTATGGAAGCCACCTTCTCCCCGTCCTTGGCAAACATCACTATGGCTTGGTGGGAACACCACGCCATATATAACGAAAATAACCCCTTTGCGGATTGCATCGTGTGGTATGGGCGCTAAATCGCTACATCGACGACTTCTTGCTTATTTGGGGTCGCGATGTGGCACTCATACCACACTTTTTAGATTACATTAATTTGAAGCAATTTAATCTGCGGTTCACAGGAGATTGGAGCAAACTTAGTGTTCCTTTCCTAGATGTGCACTTCACAGGACAAAGGGAGATGGGTAAGATCACTACCAACCTCTACCGTAAACCCAATTCAGGAAATACTATCCTCAAAGCTAACAGCTGTCATGCTGCTAGCACTATTAAGGCCATCCCTTTACGGGGAGATGGTCATAGCTAGACACATATGCTCAGAAGAGGAAGATTTCAAAATAGCGAGAGAACAAATAGGTCAAAGGCTAATGCAAAGGGGATACAAAAAAAGTGACCTCGATAAGGCTATATATAGAGCAAGATATAAGACACAGGAACAATTATTGAAAACGCCACATAAAAAAAACAAATACAGAAAAACAACAGGAAGATAAATAAATTGCCTTTACCACTAAATTCAGTAGAAACTTCAATCAGATAAAAACTATTTTTAAAAGAAATTTAAGTATTCTAAGACAAGATGAGACTCTTTCCACTATTCTTGATAAGGGTGTTCGCATTACACCTAAAAGAGGCCAAACATTGGGAAATATTATTTCACCCAGTGTACATAAAAGCCATTAAATTAGGACTGGGAAAGTTTGGCTATCTCAGAAGGGGTTCTTCAAGTGTGGGGGTTCCCGTTGTGGAGCCTGTAAGTTGGCCGTAAAAACAGCAGAATTTACAGATGGGATAAAACAACAAAAATACAAAATTGGCCATTTTGTCAATTGTGACAGTCATCATTGTATCTATGTCATTGAATGTACCCAATGCGATAAAAAATATGTGGGGAGTACCATCAGGAAAGTAAAAATTCGTATAATGGAACATATAACCAGTATCAGAAAACAGCAGCCCCAAATGTCAGGGGCAGCCAAACATTTCGTAGAATACCACCAGGGGGACATAACAGGATTTCAATTTTATGTAATTGATAAGGTTTTATGTCCGTATAGAGGTGGAAACTGGACAAAGGTGCTGAGACAAAGGGAGGCACAATGGATCCTTAAACTAGGAACTCGAAGACCAGAGGGTTTGAATTATCGCACAGACATGCTATACATATTTTAAGGTACTCTATTATGCTATCTAGTAAATATGGTTATATCTAACACATAGGATTTACATATAATTTCCGATATTGCTCATTACGATACATTAATATGTAATATTTAATATGTAATTGAAATGTGATAAGTTTAGAGACGTATGAAAATATACATTTGTTAATTTGTCAACATGTCTGGTTGCATTGACCTATTATTCCATTTAATATCACGTGATTACCTCCCGTAATGGTGATTGGTTTTAGCTGGGTTTTTAAAGGAGATTGTTAACCCACATGGACATGACAGTGAGCAAGAGTCGAATGGCTCGAAACGCGTCTGTTTGTTGCCACTAGGGGTCTGTTGCTTTGTTGCCTTGTGCCATTGTGGACTCTATTTTATGCTGAAGAAATAAAGTTTCTGTTTTTATACTCACGGACCTTGGTATCCTTAGCGGCATTGAATCTTGGATATGTCACTGGATATCCTTTCCTTCTTGCTTGTATGTTTAAAGATCATCTTATTGGGTAAAGTCCACGCACAGCAGAAGAATTGTGTAAAATGTGACTTGTGCGGATTGACTTGTATAACACAGCTCCGCGCTGCAGGCAAATTATTGTAGTTTGCTGTGGGAAACAGTCAACAAGCATATTGGGCCTTATGTACGAAAACTGCCACTAGCTGTAAGACTGACTGTGTTGCCCATAGCGACCAATCAGAACCCATAGCAACCAATCAGGGCCCATAGCAACCAATCAGAAGTCATTGCAACCAGAGCCCGTAGCAACCAATCAGAGCCCATAGCAACCAATCAGAGCCCATAGTAACCAATCAGAGCCCATAGCAACCAATCAGTGCCCACTGCAACCAATCAGAGCTCAGCTTTTATTTCATATAGAGCTCTGATTGCTATGGGTTAATGTAAAGGAAATAACTACACTCACCCGCTCTGCAGCCCATTCACATAGAGCCACTGAGGTCTGGATCCACGCAAGGATTGCTGCCGGCCACAGCACACAACGAAAATCCTTGTCCCCAAATGGAAAGACTTTGCATCCGGTAAAAAATCCAATCCTTTTATTTCATATACATCATACCAGAGATACAGAGGGGCAGCTTTGTCTCGCTTACGCGTTTCAGGCTACGAGGAGCCGGATTTTTAGTCTTACTGTCAGACCGGTTTCATACACAAGGAACAATGAGATAATTTTCCCCAACTATGAAATGCCTGATGGGTAATGAGCAATGCAAGGTCTTTATAGCTGCTGATCATGAAGAGGATGATGGGAGATGTGAGCTCTGCAGCCTGGGGAATTGTCAATGTCGCTATGGATGAGGATGTTTAGAGACTTTTCCATACTGTGTAGGTTGTGCTGCATTTGACATTTGACATGGTGCAGAAGGGAAAGGAACTAGTGCAGGGGGAGAAAGAAACTGGTGCAAGGAGGAAAGGAACTGGTGCAGGGAGGAAAGGAACTGGTGCAGGGGAGAGAGGAATTGGTGCAGGGGAGAGAGGAATTGGTGCAGGGAGGAAAGGAGTTGGTGCAGAGGAGAGAGGAGCTGGTGCAGGGGAGGAAAGGAGCTGGTGCAGGGAGGAAAGGAGCTGGTGCAGGGAGGAAAGGAGCTGGTGCAGGAAGGAAAGGAGCTGGTGCAGGGGAGAGAGGAGCTGGTGCAGGGGAGAGAGGAGCTGGTGCAGGGAGGAAAGGAACTGGTGCAGGGGGAAAGGCAGGGGAGAGGAACTGGTGCAAGGAGGAAAGGAACTGGTGCAGGGATAAAAGGAACTGGTGCAGGGGAGAGTGGAACTGGTGTAGGTGAGAGTGGAACTGGTGCAGGGGAGAGTGGAACTGGTGCAGGGGAGAGAGGAACTGGTGCAGGGGAGAGGAACTGGTGCAGGGGAGAGAAGAAATGGTGCAGGGGAGAGAGAGGAATTGTGCAGGAGAAGGAACTGTGCAGGGGAGAGAGGAATTGGTGCAGGGGAGAGAGGAATTGGTGCAGGGGAGAGAGGAATTGGTGCAGGGGAGAGAGGAATTGGTGCAGGGGAGAGAGGAATTGGTGCAGGGGAGAGAGGAACTGGTGCAGGGAGGAAAGGAACTGGTGTAGGGAGGAAAGGAACTGGTGTAGGGAGGAAAGGAACTGGTGCAGGGAGGAAAGGTGGGGCGAGGAACTGGTGCAAGGGGGAAAGGAACTGGTGCAGAAGGAAAGTAACTGGTGCAGAAGGAAAGTAACTGGTGCAGAAGGAAAGAAGCTGGTGCAAGGGGAAAAGAAACTGGTGCTGGGGGGAGAGGAACTGTTGCCGGGGGGAGGAACTGGTGCCGGGTGGGGAGAGGAACTGGTGCCGGGTGGGGAGGGGAACTGGTGACTGGTGTCAGGGGGGAGAGGAACTGGTTCCAAGGGGGAAAGGAACTGGTACCAAGAGGGAGAGAAACTGGTGCAGGGAGGAAAGGACCTGGTGCAGGAGGGAAAGACACTGGGAAGAGGAACTGGTGCATGGGGAGAGGAATTGGTGCAGGGGATGCCTTTTTGTGGGAGGGAGTGGGGTGCTATTGGCCGTACTTGCCTAGGGCACCAAAATGCCTTGTCCTGGCCCTAGTGGCACTATATCTGGAAAAAAAAAACTTTCTCTAGAAAGAGACACCACCAATAGCAGAGCAGCCACCGACCATGCATCACTTATAATACTGATCTCTATGTGATGGAGAGATACTGGGGCCGTTCACACACCAGGTCCCAGGGGACTGCTACCTCTGTGCACCCCATAGCTATGTCCCTACTGCTACTACTTAGTGAGGTGGAAGCTCAGAAACAGCAGACATTACTTCCCTCCTGTAGTGTTTCTTCAGGACACGGAAAGCAGCATGAGATCTTCTCAGATCCAGGAGAAAGCACCAGCGCCTCCAGAGCAAATCCTTCAGCCTGATAGAGAATGTAAAGCTGGAGCTGCTCCGGATTCATCCTGTGTCCTCATTCTGAGCTGCGCTGCTCCAGCAGGGAACATTTCCTTCGTCTCTGGAGTTAAAGGGGGTGTCTCACTACATTTATTCCACTCACCTCAGTCCTGATTTATTTGTTTCATTTTGAATTCAGGGGTGTGTTTACTGGCTTCCACTAGGCTGCAGTAGAAGCAAGGTCTGTAGCTATAGCAACCAGTGTTGGCAGCCTATAATGAGGGATCAAATAGATCTGTAGCTACAAGATACATACAAGATTGGATATAGGAATAGGTAGCACACTGCTAATGGACATATATTGGAAAGTGACTTGATTTTGCAAGATCTTTAACATAAAAAGCAGCAATCCTTGTAGTGAGACAACCCCTTTAATATAAAA
>JAODAL010084181.1:0-11007 GCA_025379985.1 Phyllomedusa bahiana
TCCCCAAATCTCCCAAGAAAAAATTTTTGCAAAACCGTAAAAAAAAAGGTTTCTAGCCAAAAAAAAAAAAGTTTATTTTTAGCATCAAAGTAGAGGCCGGATCTGGGTTTGGGGACCGAGCCAGAGGTCAGGGGAACCAAGGAGCTAGTAGGGGCCAGCAGCACCTCTGAGAAAAAAGATTTGGTTGGTGACTTTAAGACATATTTTTCTCCACTTTAACACAAGGTAACTAGTTTAAATTTCTATGGGTACTAAAAAGGGTATCAAGAGGCAGTAACTATAGCTCAAAAGTATCACATATCAATCAATAGTAAAAATTATTGTCCTTTATATAAAAATGACCTCTGCCTTTGACCCCTTTTGGAGTATCTATAATTTAGATCGGGTTAACCTTGTGTATAATGGGATAACAATGCCTGTTTTTTTTTGGACTCCTGGACGTGCCTGTTTTAGTGACAATTCTTTTTATGTGTTATTAATAAAGGTATATTTGTAATTTTGAACTATACACTATTGTTTCTGGTGTTTTTCTAGTCAATATACAATACAATATAATAATATACTTACCAAAAAACCGCTAAGCCCAGGGAGGAGAATAGTGAGGGCCTCTGTGGAAGTGACTGGATTCAACCCTTTTCTCAATTGAGCCCAATGGATCAACTCACTTAACTGGAGACAGATACCCCCCCCGGATGCAGACAATATTCAGGGGTACAGCGGGGGAGGTGATCTCACCCTGTACTTGTTTGGCATTTGCAAAGAAAAAATGAGGGCTCAAAAGATGATGTCAATCTCTTGGAAAACAGTCCTCATGCATTTCTTTCAATTATCTAGATTCTTCTGCAAATATTTTACCTTATTCATAAATTTTTTAACTAACTTAAAGTGATCGCCAATTACCCTTTATTTGGATGCAATGGACAGGGAGACCGCCCTGAGGTGGTCCGGAGATGGGGAAGGAGGGAAAAGATTTTCCAAAAATGTTTTACTCAGCTCTGAGGGCCTGGGCTGTTATGGGGCCAAACGGGTCAGTCCTTCGCCCAAGGACGGTCCAAAAGTGTTTTTTAATCCATGCACATGCTGTAGCCAGGCAGTCACACCTTTTTCTGGTGCACCCTTTCCCTCAGTCCACACACATAATGGGCGCCCGTTAGAGATGGGGAATTGTTCTAACGAAGTGGAAATTTGTTAGATTTTCAGGAAAACTTCGGTTTCGAAGAAGTCGAACTTTTGGGTGAACAAGGTGCTTTCTTGATAAAAGGTGCGAGCAATGGCGTTCGGGGCAAAGCACTCTGGGAGGAAAAAGGGGGATAGCCTGCATGACATTTTAGAGATGAAACCAATCGAGCCGGGGGGGGATTTTGTGATTACCGCCTATTAAAAACCGGGGGCGACGCCGGGGTCACACCCTCCACTGTCTCATCAGGGAAAGGGGCCGCGGGTGATAGCTCTTCTGAAAAATTTATTTTTATCAGTGTTTTTTGTGGGGGGTCCAGCTTTCTCAAGATGTTTTCTTAATGTTCTATTTCAAATTTTTTTTGGTATTGGTCGAAATCCATGTGCGTCCACTCACTGCATATACATTTAATATCCAAGTGGGGTCAAAGCCTTTCCCCTTTTTATTATTTAAAGAAAAGGTTTTTAAAAAATACAAATACCACTTCATTTTTGACTGCTCAATTCTTTTGCGCAATTTACATCCGGGGTATAATAAAGCGTTTTTTTTGCTGGTTGCTGACCCCAAGAAACCGTCATTTTCACTGCAAAAAATACATTTTTTCCTGTAGCAAATTCACAAGCGAAGGTTAATTACAATTTTATCTCGTTGTGGCATCGTAAAATAACACACCATTGTAACCTCTACAAGCTAGGAGTTTGTGGTTGCTCAAATTGTTTTTGCCGCAATTTACATCCAGGTTTATTAAGTATTTTTCTTGCAGTTGTACTCAGTAAACGAAACTTTCTTTTTCACACCACAGGAAGAAATTCTGTAGCATATTCATATCCGAAGGTTATTGTTTGTGCTTTATATTCGTAAAATACACAGAGTTTTTTAAACGACACATACAAGAAATTTTTCTGCCATTTGTGGGCGCAATTAATATCCAAAGGTTACCCAAGCTTGTTACTGGGTTCATTTAGAGTCAAATACAGGGTGTGTATTTATCATATACAGACAGGGCCGCCGTACAGGGGGTACAACCTGTACACCTGTACCAGGCCCGGACAGATAAGAGGGCCCGCTTCAAGCAGGCCCGCTTATTTACGTTTTTTTTTTTTTTAAAACACACTGTAGAGCACGGCGCAGCCGAGCGCCACGCTCTACATAGTGACTGCCAGAGTGGGGGTGGTCCGTCGCTCCCCCTGCGCGTGGCCAGCGCTCCGCCTCGCTTCGAGTTACAGCCAGCGGCAGAGCGGGGACGTGGCTGGGGGGGGGGAATTATACATACAAGGGGCCCTAATACTGTAGGGGAGGGACTATACCTAAAGGGGCCCTATGACTGGGGGGGGGGGACGGAATATGCCTACAGGTGGCCCTGGGGGGGGGGGGTGATACATACAGGGGCCCAAATACTGTAGAGGGGGAGATCTATACCTAACAGGGGGCCATATTACTGGGGGGGGGACTATGCTACAGGGGCCCTGAGGGGGGGGACTTATACATACAGGGGCCCTAATAACTGTAGGGGGGGACTAATACCTACAGGGGCCATAATACTGGGGGGGGGACTATGCCTACAGGGGCCCTGAGGGGGGGGAAATTATACTGAGAGGGGGCCCTAATACTGTAGAGGGGGACTATACCTACAGGGGGCCATATTACTGTGGGGACTATGCCTACAGGGGTCCATGGGGGGAATGAACATACAGGGGGCCCTAATACTGTAAGGGGACTATACCTACAGGGGGCCATTACTGGGGGGGGAACGATGCCTACAGGGGGGCCCTGAGGGTGTGGGATTATACATACAGGGGCCCCTAATACTGTAGGGGGGAATATACCTACAGGGGGCCATATTACTGGGGGGGAACTATGCCTACAGGGGGCCCTGTGGGGGGGGGGGAATTATACATACAGGGGGCCCTAATACTGTAGGGGGGGACTATACCTACAGGGGGCCATATTACTGGGGGGACTATCCTACAGGGGGCCCTGGGGGGTTTATACATACTGGGCCCTAAACTGTAGGAGGAGGCTATACCTACAGGGGGCCATATTACAGAGTGGGGAAAACTATGCCTACAGGGCCCAGGGGGGGGGGGAACTATGCTTACAGGGGGCCCTGAGGGGGGGGGGAGAATTATACATACAGGGGGCCCTAATACTGTAGGGGGGGACGATACCTACAGGGGGCCAATTAACTGGGGGGGGGGGGGAATATGCCTGACAGTTGCCCTGGGTGGATTATACATACAGGGGCCCTAATACTGTAGGAGGGGGACTATACCTAAAGGGGGCCATATTACTGGGGGGAACTAGCCTCAGGGGGCCATATTACTGTGGGTGGGGGAATATGCCTACAGGTTGGCCCTGGGGAATATACATACATGGGCCCTAAAACTGTAGCGAGGGGGACTATACCTAAAGGGGCCCAAATTACTGGTGGGGAACTATGCCGCACAGGGGGCCCTGAGGGGGGGAGAATTAAACATACAGGGGGCCTTAATACTGTAGGGGGGGGACAATCCCTACAGGGGGCCATTTACTGGGGGGGGGGAACTATACCTACAGGGGGCCCTGGGGGGGGAATTATACATACAGGGGGCCCTAATACTGTAGGAGGGGGACTATACCTACAGGGGGCCATATTACTGAGGGGGAAACTATGCCTACAGGGGGCCCTGGGGGGGGAATTATAAATACAGGGGGCCCTCATACTGTAGGGGGGGACTATACCTACAGGGGCCCTATTACTGGGGGGACTATGCCTTCATTGGGCCCTGGGGGGGGGAATTATACATTACAGGGCCCTAATACTGTAAGCGGGGGACTATATCCTACAGGGGACCCAATTACTGGGGGGGGAACCTATGCCCTACAGGGGGCCCCTGGGGGGGGGAATTAATACATACAGGGGGCCCTAATACGGTAAGGGGTACTATACCTACAGGGGGCCATATTATCCTGGGGGGGACTATGCCTACAGGGGGCCTGGGGGAATTTATACATAACAGGGGGCCCTAATACTGTAGAGGGGACTAATACCTACAGGGGCATGTTACAGGGGGGGGAACTAAGCCTACAGGGGCCCCCTGAGGGGGGATTATACATACAGGGGCCCTAATACTGGTAGGGGGGTGAATATACCTACAGGGGCCATATTACTGGGGGGAACTATCTACAGGGGGCCCATGAGGGGGGGGAATTATACATACCGGGGCCCAAAAACTGTAGGGGGGGGACTATAACCACAGGGGGCATATTACTGGGGGGGGACTAATTCCTACAGGGGCCCTGGGAATTATACATACAGGGGGCCCTAATACTGTAGGGGGGGACTATACCTACAGGGGGCCCTATTACTGGGGGGGGGACTATGCCTACATGGGGCCCTGGGGGGGGAAATTATACATACAGGGGGCCCTAATACTGTAGGAGGGGGACTATACCTACAGGGGCCAATTACTGGGGGGGGACACTATGCCTACAGGGGCCCTGGGGGGGGATTATACATACAGGGGCGCCTAATACTGTAGGGGGGGACCTATCCTAACAGGGCCCTATTACTGGGGGACTATCCTACATTGGCCCGGGGGGGGAAATTAGACAATACAGGGGGCCCTAATACTGTAGAGGGGGCTATACCTCAGGGGGCCCATATTACTGGGGGGGAACAAAATATGCCCTACAGGGGCCCTGAGGGGTGTGGATTATACATACAGGGGTCCCTAATACTGTAAGGGGGGGGTAAACCTACATGGGCCCAATATGACTGAGGGGGAAACTATGCATACAGGGGGCCCTGGAGGGTGAATCTATAACCTACAGGGGCCATAGTAAACTGGGGGGGGTGGGACTATGCCTCAGGGGGCCCGTGGGGGGGGGGAATTATACATATCAGGGGGCCCTATACTGTAGAGGGGGACTATACTACCGTGGGCCATATTTACTGGGGGGGGGGACTAATGCCCTACAGGGGCCCGTGGGGGAAATTATACATACAGGGGGCCCTAATACTGTAGAGGGGGACTATACCTACAGTGGGCCATATTACTGGGGGGGAAAAAATGCCGCAAGGGGGCCCGGAGGGGGTGGGATTATACATACAGGGGGCCGGTAATACGGTAGGGTGGGGGAAAAATACCTACAGGGGGCCATATTACTGGGGGAGAACTATGCCTACAGGGGCCCTGAGGGGGGGGGGAGAATTATACAAACAGGGGCCCTAATACTGTAGGGGGGGGACTATACCTACAGGGGCCATAATAACTGGGGGGGGGACTAAGCCTACAAGGGGGCTCCTGGGGGTGAATTATACATACTAGGGGGCCCTAATACTGTAGGAGTGGGACTATAACCTACAGGGGCCATATTAACTGAGGGGAAACAATGCCTACAGGGGCCCTGGGGGGGAATTATATACATACAGGGGCCTAATTCTGTAGAGGTGGACTATACCTACAGGGGGCCATATTACTGGGGGGGGGACAATGCCTACAGGGGGCCCTGATGGGGGGGGAGAATTGTACATACAGGGGGCCCTAATACTGTAGGGGGGGGGACTATACCTACAGGGGGCCATATTACTGGGGGGGGGGACTATACCTACAGGGGCCCTGGAGAGGGGGGGGGAGAATTAAAAATACAGGGTCCTAATACTATCGGGGGGACTATACCTACAGGGCCATATTACTGGGGGGGGAACTATCATACAGGGGGCCCTGGGTGGGGGAATTATACAACAGGGGGCCCTATTACTGTAGGGGGACTATACCTCACAGGGGCCCTATTTCTGGGGGGGACTATGCCTACATTGGGCCCTAAGGGGGGGGATTATACGTACAGGGGGCCCTAATACTGTAGGGGGGGGGATAAACCAACAGGGGGCCATATTACTGGGGGAGGGGAAATATGCCAACAGGGGGCCCGGGGGGGGGGGAATTAAACAAACGGGGGGCCCTAATCCTGTAGGGGGGGGGGGATATACCTACAGGGGGCCATATTACTGTTACTGGGGGGGGGGACAGGCCTACAGGGGGCCTGAGGGGGAATTATACATACAGGGGCCCTAATAACTGTGGGGGGGCATAACTTACAGGGGGCATATTTACTGGGGGGGGCAACTAAGCCTACAGGGGGCCCTGGGGGGGGGAAGTTAATACATCCGGGGCCCTAATAACTGTAGGGGGTACTATACCGAACAGGGCCCAAATAAAAAGGGGGGGGGGGGGACTATGCCTAACAGGGGGCCCTGAGGGCGGGGAATTATACATATCAGGGGGCCCTAATAACTGTAGAGGGTACTATACCTACAGGGGCCCTATTACTGGGGGGACTATGCCTACAGGGGGCCCTGAGGGGGGGAATTATATATACAGGGGGCCCTAATACTGTAGGGGGGGACTATACCTACAGGGCCCCTATTTTTGCGTGGGACTATGCCTACCAGGGTCCCGTGGGGGGGAAACAATACATACAGGGGGCCCTAATACTGAGGGGGACTATAACTACAGGGGCCCTATACTACGAGGGAACTATCCTACAGGGGGCCCTGGGGGGGGGAATTATGGGGTCCCCTGAATACTGTGGGGGGATTAATACCTACAGGGGGCCATATTAACTGGGGGAAACTAGCCTACGGGCCCTGAGGGGGGGCAATTATGGGGCCCTAATACTGTAGGGGGGACTATACCTACAGGGGCCCTATTACTGGGGGGAACTATGCCTACAGGGGCCCTGAGGGGGGAATTATGGGCCCTAATACTGTAGTGGGGACTATACCTACAGGGGCCCTATTCCTGGGGGGGGGAACTATGCCTACTGGGGGCCCTGAGGGGGGAGTTAAACATACAGGGGACCCTAATACTGTAGGGGGGACTATACCTACAGGGCCCTATTACTGGGGGGGACTATGCCTACAGGGGGCCCTGAGGGGGGGGGGAATTATACATACAGGGGGCCCTAATACTGTAGGGGGGGACTATACCTACAGGGGCCCTATTACTGGGGGGGGACTATGCCTACAGGGGGCCCCTGAGGGGGGGAATTATACATACAGGGCACTAATACGTAGGGGGGACTATACCTACAGGGGCCCAAAAACGGGGGAGGGGTAACTATGCTACCAGTGGGCCCCTAATCGACAAGGGGGACTATTCTGCCTACAGGGGGCCCTAATCTACAGGGGGGACAATTCTGCCTAAAGGGGGGGGGGACTATTCTGCCTACAAGGGGGCCCTAATCTACAGGGGGGGGACTATTCTGCCTACAGGAGGGGGGACTATTCTGCCTACAGAAGGGGGGACTATTCTGCCTACAGGGGGGCCCTAATACTGAGGGTGGAACTATGCCTACAGGGGGCCCTAATATTTGGGGGGGGAAACTATGCCTACAGGGGGCCCTAATACTGGGGGGGGGGGGGAACTGCCTACTGGGGGGGACTATTTTTCTACGGGGGGGGGAGCTAATCTGCCTACAGGGGGCCCTAATCTACAGGGGGGGACTATTCTGCCTACGGGCCTAATCTACAGGGGGACAATCTGCCTACAGGGGGGACTATTCTGCCTACCAGGGGGCCCTAATCTACAGGGGGGGACATTCTGCCTACAGGAGGGGGGACTATCTGCCTATATGGGGCCCTAATCTTCAGGGGGGGGGACTAATCTGCCTATAGGGGGCCCTATCTACTGGAGGGGGACTATTCTGCCTACAGGGGGCCCTAATCTACGGGAGGGGGGACTATTCTGCCTATAGGGGGCCCTAATCAACTGGAGGGGGACTATTCTGCCTACAGGGGCCCTAATCTACAGAGGGGGAATTTTCTGCCTACAGGGGCCCTATCACAGGGGGGACAATTATGCCTACAGGGGGGGAATATTCTGCCTACAAGGGGGCCCTGATCTACAGGGGGGACTATTCTGCCTACAGGAGGAGGGACTATTCTGCCTACAGGGGGGCCCTAATCTACGGGGGGGGGACTATTCTGCCTACAGGAGGCCCTAATCTACAGGAGGGGTACTATTCTGCCCAACAGGGGGGACTTAATCTTCAGCGGGGGACTATTCTGCCTACATGGGGCCCAAATCGAGCAGAGGCCCCTATTCTACCTACAGGGGTGGCTATGCTCCAGGTGCCCCCATTGTAACTACATGGGAACCCTAGCTACCGCCCGGGGGCCCGAAGCTACCTACATCTCCCCAAGCTACCTAGCTACCGCCCGGGGACCCGTTGTACCTACATACCGACTGGGGAAGCCCCGTAATTACCAGGGGGTAATTATTATCATTTGGGCCATTATAAATGGGGAGTTTGTACATGGGGGGAGGGGACACTTAGTTGGGAAAATGATAAAAAATAGTGAGGAGTCTCAGGTGTTTGTGTTGTAAATTCTGCAGGGACAAGTGGTGGACGGAGGAAGTCATCATGGAGGTCTGGACTGAATAGAAAAGAAAAGGAAAAGTGGACGACTCAACAGACAAGACGTCACCTGAGAGGCCCTAAATGTAAGTAGACTATTTGCAAAGCACCTGTGTACCTGGTATCTACCACTAGAGGGTCACTGTATGGAGGAAATATTGGTTTTGGTGTGATGGTTTATAATCACTAGCAGTATGGCGGTATTATCCAGTATTGTTATGTTGGAGATATGTGGTGATGATGTTGCGGTATTGTTAGGGGCTTGTATATTGTTCTTGTTTTGTGATATTGATCTTGGTATACTGGTTTAGTCAATAACATTATGGTGGGACTAGTCAGTATATGGTTGTGATAGGTGGCGGTATTATTTAGAATTTATATATTGTTGCTTGGCAATATTGGTCTTGGTATACTAGCTTTGCCAGTAACATTATAATGGTGACATGTGGAGGTATTTGCTGGACCTTGTATAACCCAGCGAGAACTAAATAAAAAAACAATGGCACAATTGCATTATTTTTTCTTGAGACTCCAAAAACAATTTTTTATTTTTCTGGGGTGGCGATGGTTGTGAGCGGGGGTATGAGTGTGGCACTGTTGGGACGGCCAGGGATGGGGAGGGTGAGAGAGTAGCAGGGGGTTGGGTCGGCCGGGAGGGGAGGGGGGTCCCAGACGCTCCAGCTGTATGGGGCCCCAAAATTTCTGATGGCGGCCCTGATCCTACCATACAGTCCCTTTTCATTCAGATGCCGATGGATAGTACGGGTTGACACTGTTGTACCCTCGGACTGCATGGCAGCTTGAACTTGTTTGGATGTTAGTCGAGGTTCTTTATCCACCAACCACACAATCTTGCATTGAAATCTCTCGTCAATTTTTCTTTTCCGTCCACATCTAGGGAGGTTAGCCACAGTGCCATGGGCTTTAAACTTCTTGTTGACACTGCGCACGGTAGACACAGGAACATTCAGGTCTTTGGAGATGGACTTGTAGCCTTGAGATTGCTCATGCTTCCTCACAATTTGGATTCTCAAGTCCTCAGACAGTTCTTTGGTCTTCTTTCTTTTCTCCATGCTCAATGTGGTCCACACAAGGACACAGGACAGAGGTTGAGTCAACTTTAATCCATTTCAACTGGCTGCAAGTGTGATTTAGTTATTGCCAAAACCTGTTAGGTGCCACAGGTAAGTTACAGGTGCTGTTAATTACACAAATTAGAGAAGCATCACATGATTTTTCAAACAGTGCCAATACTTTTGTCCACCCCCTTTATTATGTTTGGTGTGGAATTATATCCAATTTGGCTTTATGACAATTCTTTGTGTGGTTTTCCATTGAAGACAAATTAAATGAATATAATAATACCAAGGAATTTGTGATTGCAATCATTTTCAGGAAGAAACTGAGTATTATCTGACAGAATTGCAGGGGTGCCAATACTTTTGGCCACCACTGTAGGCAGAAAACTAAAAAAAAGTTATGGCTTATTGAAGACAGGGAGAAAGAGGCCCACTTAGTTACAAGAACATTGTTCCATTTTGTGCAGAATACTAAGTAATTAGCTTTCTGTTATCAAACATTAGTATGTGGGCTTTGAGATATAAATATAACATAATTACAAATACCCTGCATTATTGCCACTAAGAAAGTTGTTCCAGTTTTCTAAGGGCAGGTGGTCGCCCCCATCTAATTTTGCTATTGGACTGTTGCTATAAATCCTAGTTATGCCCTTGCAGTTAATATATGTTGAAATGACAATCCCTAATGCCTTTAAGATTAAAATTGGCTGAGAGATGTAGCCCAAAAAGGTGACCATGAATGTGGACAATTCTCCTTCTGTAGAAATGTTCATAGATATTCACTGTCTTCTTCTGTTCGACATGTGATTAATGAGTAATCACAGGTCTATATTTTGTGATTTATGTCCTTGTAAACTGTTTTAGTTTGGTAAAACCATTCATCCTCTACTTAAGTGTCTTCAAGAGCATTTATACTCACTAAAACTGTAAGATAAACTCCAAGATCAATTTCACATGTAGATTAGGGACATGAAGGTGATATATCTCTGCTGATATTCGCTGTGTTACAGAGAATATTCTTACCATGTAATGGTAAAGATAGCTATGCTAAGTTATTACACGACGAAGCCTCGTGAACTGTTAAGGTTGATGCCTTAGGACTATTAGGTTTAAATCATAGTAATGACATGTGTGTATGTGTATATATATATATATATATATATATAATATATATAATATTTTATATATTTATATATTTTATATATATATATATTATAATTATATATTATTGTAAGGGGGGACAGCAGAAGGGTGTACAATAGTGTAATCCCCGGCCAGTGTCCGGCATGCACCTTTCATTCCCAAACCCATCCCCCAAGGTAAGGGATTGGGGGGAAGAAAGGCCCTTAA
>JAODAL010084182.1:0-11006 GCA_025379985.1 Phyllomedusa bahiana
CAGAGCGGGTGTTCAGTGCGGGGGGGCCATCGTTAGCCCAAGGAGAACCTGCTTGTCCACGGGAAAAGTGGAACGACTGACCTTTGTCAAGATGAATCAGGCATGGATCGCCAGGATTTCCACACACCAATGCTTAGGCGTCAGACTACATCAGCCATGACGCCTCACCCAAACTGTGAGAAATGAGTCTGGGTTCAAACTACCTGCCTCAGCCACTATTCTGATGCCGCCATCCGCCTAATGCCACACATCTGCTGACAGTTTCTCCATCTGCCTACCACCATCTTTACCAGGGACTGGTATTGCCACCCACCTCCACACTCCACACTGTCATTGTGCCACTGCCTGTCTGACCTCATGCTGTTTCTGTGGCTGCTGCCGTGACCTACACACTGTGTCATTGTCCAACTCTGTGGCCTACTCCTGTTTTTGCCACCTCCAGAATGTCATTGTGCCACTGTCTGACCACATGCTGCTGCTGTGGCTGCTGCCGCCGTGACCTCCACACTGTGTCATTGTGCCACTCTGTGGCCTAATACTGTTTTGCCACTTCCAGAATGTCATTGTGCCACTCTCTGACCTCATGCTGCTGTGGCTGCGCCGTCACCTCCACACTCTGTCACTGATGTTGCCACCTGAGCCCTCAGCTTGTTTTTTTCCAGCTTTCTCTGGCATGACTTTATCAGGCTACATTCCCCCTTCAGTTTTTTGGTCAGTTTTGCCCTCTTAAGTGCTCAGGGAATTTTAGAGTGAAGCGATCCTAAGAGCGGTGGCAGTCATGTGCGTGTCATACTAAGACACAACATTGTATGAAGACCAAACCAAGCTCCCTCTGCATATTTAAGCATGGCACAACGTTCTACAGCACCCTGCAGGCTCTGTGCAGCCTGGAAATAGCTGCTTTTTAACGTGATTCGTCCCGAAGTAATTCGGAACTAAGTTATTTTTTGTCGAGAAATTCGGCGAAGTGAACGAAACGAATTTCAGGAAATTCGCCCATCTCTAATTATAGTAGTTATATTCTTGTACATAGGGGACAGTATTATAGTAGTTATATTCTTGTACATAGGGGCAGTATTATAGTAGTTATATTCTTGTACATAGGGGGCAGTATTATAGTAGTTATATTCTTGTACATAGGAGGCAGTATTATAGTAGTTATATTCTTGTACATAGAGGCAGTATTATAGTAGTTATATTCTTGTACATTGGGGCAGTATTATAGTAGTTATATTCTTGTACATAGGAGGCAGTATTATAGTAGTTATATTCTTGTACATAGAGGCAGTATTATAGTAGTTATATTCTTGTACATAGGAGCAGTATTATAGTAGTTATATTCTTGTACATAGAGATAGAATAGAAGAAGTAGCAGTATTATAGTAATTATATTCTTGCACATACGGGCAGTATTATAGTAGTTATTTTCTTTTACATAGAGGCAGTATTATAGTAGTTATATTCTTGTACATAGGAGCAGTATTATAGTAGTTATATTCTTGTACATAGGGAGCAGTATTATAGTAATTATATTCTTGTACATAGTGGGCAGTATTATAGTAGTAATATTCTTGTACATAGAAGGCAGTATTATAGTAGTTATATTCTTGCACATACTGGGCAGTATTATAGCAGTTATATTCGTTAACACACCTCCAATGCCACAAGATAACTTAGCTGTATATTCAATGCAAATGCATTAACTAGACAGAGTCTGTTGAGCAACCAATAAAGGAACGTTATTAGCAAAACTTATAAACTGTATTGTGCTTATTGCAGGATTAGTGGAACATGATACAGAAATCCTAAGAACTTCAAAGTGAAATCCTTGTGTCATGCTCCTCCCCTCAGACCCTGGACTAGACAGTAAACAAGGTGTTGGTTTTCTCCAGAGCGTTTCTTTAACCTACAAAACAGATACAGCAGGGAGATTAAACTTTTTCATTGACACTGACAAATATGGAGGTTACACTGTGGATTACTCTGTATAACCACACTCCATCTCATCTCTGTAAGAGGTTTTCTAGCTATTGGTGGAATAACTGCATGTGATCTGAGGAAGTTGCAAAACTTTTACAAGAGTAATAAGGTTTTTATTAACTTTGCACGCATTGTGCCGCTTTGTTACGGCTTAGTAAATGTCTGCGGCCGGAGTCACACACAATAAGGGAAGGATCTCTTAAATCGCAATTGACAAATTTGCTTTTTTGCTGTGTCGGCATATTTACATATATGATATATCAGACTGTTCCTGGAGTACAGGTCACAGCTTTCTGCTCTTACACTGGTCATGAATTGAAGTCAATATCACAATTAATATTAGGGTCAGATTAGCACACAAGAGAACTGAAGCAATAGTCGGCCTCTAATACCACAGGTCCAGCCAAACCCAATTCCACTTGGAGAGGACTTTGAAGTCAATCCCTTATTGCTAGGGTCTATTCCTATAAGACATTAACCCCTTACCGACAATGGATGTATGGGTGTGTCTTATTGTAGTTAAGGTCCTATGTAGCGGGCTTACTCTGTAAATCCACTACATAGGAGGTGGGTGCCGGCTGCTTATTGCAACTGACACCTGCTACTAACAGCAGGGAACAGATACAGCTCTGGTTCCTGCTGTTTTACAATTGAGACGCTGTGATGATTGCAGCATTTAAATTAATGGGAAACGGTGCTGTGCACCATTTCTCACTTGGTTTGCTGCCTCTGTGGTGAGATCACAGGGTACCAATCTGTCACCTTGCTTGCTGAAACTAATAAGTCTCATAGCTGCCTTTAACATTTTCTTTACTTCCTGCCCCAGACAGGAAGTAATAGAACCGCCATCTTGGTACACCCTCTGCATTATTTATATAATGCAGATGGGTGTACAAGCAATTGATGGGGGACATACATGAAAACTGTGTTGGTCTAAGACTTCTATGTAAGCCACAGAGCTTAGGCGGTAAGAGTTTAGTAGTATATTTTTTATTTTTTAGATGAGCCACCACATACTGGACGACTAATTTTATTTTAAACACACGAGCTGGCTATCACTATGTTGGTTGGGTAGGGTTTTTTGTATAAAAGCGCAAAGAGAAACAGGACTCACAGGCTTTCTCTATGAGTTAATGGAGAAGCAGGGCTCACGGGCTTTCTCTATGAATGAGTGAGGGAATCACGACTCATAGGCTTTCTCTATGAGTGAATAAGGGAAGCAGGACTCACAGGATTTCCCTGAGTTGTTAGAGAAGCAGGACTCACAAGCTTTCTCTATGAGTTGTTGGAGAAGCAGGACTCGCAGGATTTTTCTAAATGTGACTGGAGAAGCAGGACTCGCAGGCTTTTTCTATGAGTTGTTGGAGAAGCAGGACTCGCAGGCTTTCTCTATGAGTTGTTGGAGAAACAGGACTCGCAGGCTTTCTCTATGAGTTGTTGGAGAAGCAGGACTCACAGGCTTTCTTTATGAGTAGGTGGGGGCAGGGCCGGGACGACGGGTAGGCCAAGGTAGGGGGACCCCCTAGGCGCCCACCCCAGCCCAACCCTAAGGGGGCCGTCAGGGGCCCCCCACCCTCCCCCGGGCTCCAGGCCCCTGCCCGGGGGGCCTGAAAACGCCGGCGGTCCCCCTGTGAAACCCCCTTCTGCGGAGCTGAGACGAGGGGCCCCTGCCCCCGCAGACAGTGTCGGGGCCCCTCCCCCCAGGATCGCGGGGTCCTCCGGTAAGGGTGCGGGGGGCCCACACGCGGGCCGCCGGGTCCTCATTTGGCGGGGTGAGGACCCGGCCCCCGGCCCCGTGCACCTCAGCCGGGAAACGTTTGGGAATGACGTTTGGGGTTTTTTTTCATCGCCCCACGCTGCCTCCAAACCTCGGGGGCAACAGGCGTCCCCAGGCCGTTTCCCCCCAGGGGCTGGGGCCCGGGGGAGGCGGGCTGAAAGGACCCGAAGAGGAGCGCGCGCCCCGGGAATTGGGTAAAATATTAAAAGTTTTTGTTTTTAAGTGCCTGCCCGTGGCCCCCCCAATTCTGCCCATTTGGGACCCATACGCCCGCCCGTGGCCCCCCCATATCCCCCCCTGCGGCCCCCCCCAAAGCCTGCCTTTCGGCCCCCCTAATGCCTGCCCGCGGGCCCCCCATAATTTCCTGCCTGTTGCCCTTATAAGGCCGCCTGCGGCCCCCATAATGCCCGGGCCCGCGGGCCCACCCCCAAACCTGCCTGTGGGCCCCTATTAAACCTGCCGCGGGCCCCCCATAAGCCTGTTTGTGGCCCTATAAGCCTGCCTGTTTGCCTATA
Organism: Phyllomedusa bahiana; assembly: GCA_025379985.1. Taxonomy (NCBI): domain Eukaryota; kingdom Metazoa; phylum Chordata; class Amphibia; order Anura; family Hylidae; genus Phyllomedusa; species Phyllomedusa bahiana. The sequence continues at coordinate 4,273 of JAODAL010084182.1, forward strand.
ATGCCTGCCTGGGGCCCCCCTAATGCCCGCCTTCGGCCAAACCCTTTAAAGCCTGCCTGCGGCCCCCATAAACATAGTTTTCCAACTTTTGAAAATGAAAAAGCAGGAGATTCTAGAACGGCGGCGCGCTTAGCGCGCGAGGCAAGAAAATTTTCAAAGGACTCGCCCATCTTTCCGGGATGGGCCAAAGCCCCTTTAAAAAGCCAAAAAACCCCCTTTCCCCCTAACTTTAAAAACGGCTTTTGGAAGAAACCAGGGAGAAAGCCCTTTTTAGCCAGGTAGTAACCCCCCCAAAAAACAGGTTTAAAGCCCTTTTCAGGCAGGTAGATGCCCCTTGTAGCCAAGTAGATGCCCCTCTGTAGCCAAAGGGAGGTTTTCCCCCCCCGTTTTGCCCGGTAGGGGCCCCCCCTTGTTTTCCAGGTAGTGCCCCCAAATTTTTTTGCCCAATAGTGCCCCCCTCTGGGTTTCCAGCTTTGTGCCCCCATTTTGCCAGGTAAATGCCCCCATTGTATGCCAGGTAGGGTTTCCCCCATTGTTTCCAAAGGGAGTGCCCCCTTTTTTTGCAAGCTAGTGCCCCCCATTGTTTGCCAGGTAGTGCCCCCCCATTGTTTTTCCAGGGAGTTCCCCCATTTTTTGCCCGGTAGTGCCCCCTCTGTTTTCCAGGGGAGTGCCCCCTCTGTTTCCCCGGTAGATGTTTCCCCTCTGTTGCCGGGAATGCCCCCCCTTGTTGGCCAGGTTGATGTCCCCTCTGTTTGCCGTTAAAGTCCCCCCCTGTTGCCAAAGGGGGATGTCCCCGTTCCCGTTGCCCGTTTGTGGGCCCCCCCCCGTTGCCGGAAAAAGCCCCCCCTTTTTTGCCGGGTTTGTGCCCCCATTGAAAGGGCCCGGTTGAGGCTCCCCTCTGTTTTCCCCGTTTAGTGCCCCCCTCTGTTGCCAGGTTTGTGCCCCCTCTTTGCCGGAAGAGCACCCATTGGTTTTCCAGGTTGTGCCCCCCTTTGTTTAGCCCCGGTAGAAAGCCCCCCTTGTTTCTAGGTAGTTTCCCCCCTTTGTTGCCGGGGAGTGCCCCCATTGTTCCCCCGGTTGGGGCCCCCTCTGGTTTTCCAGGAAATGCCCCCTCTGTTTCCCCCGGTAGAAAGCCCCCCGTTGCCAGGGAAGGGGTTCCCCTCTGTTGCCCCGGTAGTGCCCCACTCTTTGCCAGGGGAGTGTCCCCTGTTGCCAGGTAGTGCCCCCCCGCAGTGTGGCCAGGGAGTGCCCCCATTGTTGCCAGGATGCCCCCAATTTTTGCCCGGGAGAGCCCCCCATATACTTTAAATTAAAAAAAAATAATAAAATCCACTTTCCTCAACCCGGGGGCCTGCAGCCCCGGCCCCTCCCGGGCGTTCCCCTTCAGGGGGCGCAGGGGGAATTAAAAGCAGCCCCGCGTCACTCCCCTTTTCAAGGCCGCGCGTCACCTTTTCCCCCTGGGCCCGGCTGACCTGTATGGTTTCGGCGCACACACCCCCCGGGGGCCGTAACTACAGGGGAGGAGGGAGGAAGGGAGCGAACCCTCCTTTCCTCCTCCCTGCACGGGACTTTGGGGGGTGAAGGGGCACAGCGGCCCCTTCACCCCCCTGTAGGAGCGGGGCCCCCCCCCGGCGCCCCCGAGTAGCGCCATAGCGCTACTTCCCCGGGGCCCCGGCCATTTTTAAAGAGGGGCCCGGGCCGGGCCCCCGGGTGGCGGGGGGGAATGCCGACTTCCCCCGGGGGGGGGGAGGGGGCCCCAAATTTGCGGGGCCCCCCCGCCAAAAAATGGGAGAGTTGGCATGAAAAGCCCCATAATGCCTGCCTTTTTGGCCCCCCAAAATCCCCGCCCTGCGGCCCCTAATAATGCCTTTCTGCCCGGGGGGCCCATAATTCCTGCCTGCGGGCCCCCTATAAAAGGGCCCGCCTGTGGCCCCCTTAAATTCTGCCTGTGGCCCCATACGCCTGCCTTTTGGCCCCCTATATCCGGGCCCTTTGGCCCCCTAAAATGCCTGGGCCGCGGGCCCCCTTTTGGTACCTGCCTGCGGCCCCCTTTAATGCCCGCCTGGGGTCCCCCATAAGCCCGCCGAGCCCCCATTTCGGCTGGGCCCGGGCCCCCATAAAGGCCCGCCCGTGGCCCCCCTTCCCCCCCCGCCCGAGCCCCTGTAACCCGGGTGCCCCGGGCCCCTATAAGGGCCCGGGCCCGTGGCCCCCAAAAGGGGGGTTTGGGTTTTTGGCCCGGCCCGGTTTTCCCCCCTGCCCGGGGCCCCCTTACGCCTTCCTTGGTTGGGGCCCCCAAAACCCCCTCCCAAAGGGGCCCCTAACGCCGTCCTGTGGGCCCCCCTAAAAGCCTCCCCGCTGAAGGGGCCCAAAAAACGACTGCCTTTTGGGGCCCCCTAAAAGGGCCCGCCCGGGGGCCCCATAAAAAAGGCCCCTTCCCCGACCCCTGTTAAAGGCTGCCTGGTTTGGGCCCCCTTAGGCCTGCCTGGGGGCCCCCATTACGCCTGCCTGGGGCCCCCCCCCCGCCTGCCTTTTGCCCCCAATAGGTTGCCTTTTTGGGGGGGCCCCCTTACGCCTCCGTGGCCCCCTTTCGCCTGCCCAACCCCCCATACGCCTGCCCGAGGTCCCAAAACCCCCGGGCCCGTGGCCCTTAACACCTGCCTGTGGCCCCATAAAAGCCTGCCTGTGGCCCCATACAAACCCCGCCTGAAACCCAATACACCTTTCCCGTGGCCCCATAACCGGGCCCGCCTGTAGCCCCCTAATCCCCCTGCCCCCGAACCCCTAAGGGTATATACCCGCCCGAGTTTCCCCAAATTTATTTTACCTACCCCGTCTTAAGGGGGCAATATTTTATATAAACCCGGGCCCGACTGAGAGGGCATATTTTATAAAACTGTCTGACTAAGGGGGCTTATTTTACCTTTTTAAATTTAAGAGTTTTTCTGGGAAAAGTGAGGGAATTTTAAAATATTTGTGTCCCAAAAAATCAGGACGAGTCCTTTGGGGGGAAACAAAATTGGGATGAAAGGGGGAAAACCCATGGGGAAGAAAAGGGAAAATGAAAGACGCCTTTATCAAAAAGACGTCTCCGGTGGGGTTCTAAATGTAACTGCAGTTTTAACCACTTATAATTTTTTGCAGAGCCTTCATAAACTAGTATCTACCCCCTAAATGGTCAAATGTAATTTGGGGGTGGTATATGTCTTAGGGGCCCCCTGTTTCACTTAAAGTCACATGTGGGGGGGTTTGGGTTTGGGCAGGGTCTGGCAAGGATTATTTGAGCCTTTAAAATAGTAATTGTTTTGGGTTTTTGGTTTTTTAGGAGGGTTTTTTAGTAACAATCATTTTGTTTTGGTAGATTTGCTCCATTTGAAGGGGGATATTTAGGAAATGTTATTTAGAGGGGATTGGCAAATGCATAAAAGGAGGGGAGGGGATTTTTAAGATGAAAAATTTTTCATTTTTTGCAGGACTGCCCGAGGAGAAGGGCCTGAGCTATATGGGAATGATGGGGGAAATTATGAGAGGACCCGGCGCAGGGGGGAGAGGAATTAGTTTTTTGTGGGGGGGTTTTTTTTTGAGGGCGGGGGGGGGGGGGGCCCAAATTTGGGTGGACCGCCTAGGGGACCAAAAAAAGCCTTGCCCGGCCCCGGGGGGGGAAGGAAAAGGGTTCACAGGCTTTCTCTATGAGGGGTTTTTGGAGAAGCAGGATTCACAGGCTTTTTCTATGAGTTTTTTGGAGAAACAGGACTCACAGGCTTTCTCTATGAGTTGTTTGAGAAACAGGGGCTCACAGGCTTTCTCTATGAAATTGTTTGGGGAAGCAGGATTCCCGGGCCCTTTCTCTATGAGTTGTTGGAGAAAACAGGACTCACAGGCTTTCTTTATGAGTAGGTTTAAGGAAACAAAAACTCACAGGCTTTTTTCCCCCATGAGTTGTTGGAGAAACAGGCTTTTTTTTATGAAATTTTTTGGAGTAGCAGGGCTCAAGGGCTTTTTGTATGAGTTGGTGGATAAACAGGGTCAAAAGGCTTTCCCTATGGGGTTTTTGGAGAAGCAGGACTCACAGCTTTCTTTATGAGTTGTTGGAGGGAAACAGGGCTTTCTTTTATGAGTTTTTGGGGTAGCAGGGGTCACAGGCTTTCTGTAAGAGTTTTTTGGATTTGCAGGACTCACAGGCTTTCTGTATGAGTTGTTGGAGTAGCAGGACTCACAGGCTTTCCCTATGAGTTGTTGGAGTAGCAGGGCTCACAGGCTTTCTGTATGAGTTGTTGGAGTAGCAGGACTCACAGGCTTTCCCTATGAGTTGTTGGGGTAGGAGGACTCACAGGCTTTCTGTTTTGAGTTTTTGGGAAAGTAGCGGGACTCACAGGCTTTCCCTATGAGTTTGTTGGAGTAAGAAAGGGCTCACGGCTTTCTTTATGGTTGTTGGGTAGCAGGGCTCACAGGCTTTCTTTTGAGTTGTTGGAGAAGCGGGAAACTCACAGGCTTTCTGTATGAGTTGTTGGAGAAGCAGGACTCACAGGCTTTCTTTATGAGTTGTTGGAGAAGCAGGACTCACAGGCTTTCTTTATGAGTTGTTGGAGTAGCAGGGCTCACAGGCTTTCTTTATGAGTTGTTGGAGAAGCAGGACTCACAGGCTTTCTTTATGAGTAGTTAGGGGAAGCAGGATTCACAAGCTTTCTATACATGTAGATAGGGAAGCAGGACTGTCAGGATTTCTCTATCAGAAAGGGGAATATCTCTCCTTGGGGAGAGCACCATATAGGCGCTTAGTGGAGAGCAAAAAGGCAATCTCAAAACTCCACAGGCCTACATGGTGCTCTTCCCAAGGAGATATTCCCCTTTGTGTGCAACTCATATATTATCCAAAGGGAGGAAGCTCTCATCCAGCTGTTCATGGACCCGAAATTGCAGTTGTTTTAATCAATAGATGGGTTTTTTCTCACTACAAAGATTAGCTTTCACCATGTAGGGACAGGTAATTGAAGCCTTTTTTCCAAATACATTAGTCTTTTGATTTTATCAGGAGATTAGAGAAATTTTATCTGCTCTAAGTGCTCACAGGTTTTCTCTGTATCGCCCATATTTTCCCTTCCAAATTATTCTTTTTTTTTTAAAGTTGTTTAAATAACCCCAATAATATATATGGAAGACAGTTTTCCCTTCCTGATTAGAAGAGAGCAGGGAATGCAAGTGACCATTTGGGAAGGAGCTAACTCCAAAGAAGCCTTATTATCTCTAACAAAACAAGTTTAGCTATTGTTTACTGATAAGCAATTTTTTTTCACTCTTCACAACACTTGTTGCTTTGTTTACTAAACATTAAATTTTCCTGAACATGTCTTTTGTAATGTCTCAGCTAGTTATAGAGGAGCTAAAATTACTAATTTACTGCTATAAAAAAACCACCCACAGCTGACAAAGAAAAGCCATGAGTGTAAACTACTTGTAGAGATATATTCACCGCACTCCAAGGATGTTTTTTTATAAGTACATTTATTTATTTAGTTTCATATCAGAGGCAAAGATATAAAATCCCCAATATCAGGATGAGTATTGCTAGACAAATGGCTTTACAAAAGATAAGTATAGCTATAGGGGTTTTTTCCTTATTTTATGCAGAAAAGAGAAAAATGTCATAATAAACGACGTTTCGGCCAATAGCCTTTTTCGAGAGACATCACTTGAATGGTATATAGAGATATTGATCGGCAGTAGAGAGGTATCTATGTAAGATTTGCATATATATCAGGAAGGAATGGAGTCCAAGGAGGAAAAGAGCCGCTGTAGAATAAGGCAATTATGCCTAAAATAGGCTGGGTGAAGGAGAAAGCGGCGGGACGTCCGGGCCTGTGTGGAGGCGTCAGGCTCCGGAAAGTCCCGCCGCGTTTTCCCTTCACCCAGCCTTTTTAGGCATAATTGCCTTATTCTACAGCGGCTCTTTTCCTCCTTGGACTCCATTCCTTCTGATATATTATGCTATCTTACATAGATACCTCTATACTGCCTATCAATATCTCTATATACATTCAAGTGATGTCTCTCGAAAAAAAGGGTATTGGCCGAAACGTCGTTTATTATGACATCTCTCTCTTTCTGCATAAAATATAAAAAAATCCTATGCAGTATACTTATCTTTTGTAAAGCATTTGTCTAGCAATACTCATCCTGTTATTGGTGATTTTTATATCTTTGCTCTGATATGCACTAAATAAATAAATGTACTTATAATAATCATCCCTTGGTGTGCCCGGGGAATATATTTCTTACTGTATGTGGATCATTGATCCTTTTCAACCCAGCACCCAAATTTTCCTATCTTCCTAAGGTGTGCGTACCATTTATCTATACACTGTAAACTACTTGTGACTCAGTGAGAAGTCATGGCGAGAAAACCCCTTAAATTCTTCGCTCCACTCCTCTGTCTCCTGAACTTATGTCTTTATAATGTCTCAGCTAGTTATAGAGGAGCTAAATATACTAATTACTGCTATAGAAACCACCCCAGATGACAAAGACAGCGTGAGTATAAACTACTTGTGACTCAGTGGGAAGTCATGGTGAGAAAACCCCTTAAATTCTTCGCTCCACTCCTCTACTCCCACTGCTTTACTCTTATGTCAGTCTTCACTGTAGTGCCATCATTGTATTCTCTATCTGTGGCTACAAAACAAGATTGTACAGTAGGTCGCATTAGAAGAAGTGGGAAAGTAAAAATGGTTTTGCGGACA
>JAODAL010084183.1:0-11005 GCA_025379985.1 Phyllomedusa bahiana
CCCTAAAGTCTTGCATTAGATAAAACACAGGGCCCCTTAAAAACAACTACCATTAAAACTAATTGAACTATATTAGTTATAAAAATGGCATAGAAAAGAAGTCGCTAAGTGGTATCATGCTATTTATTGGCCATAGGAATATGATGGATAAAATAGGAAGATGAAGACCAATGTCTGATTCTACTGCAACAGGAAAGTTCTTTTATGTCTTAAATTTGAAATGAAGCATTTTTGGAAAACTTTGGTTCAATAGAGGATGTGGTTGCTGGACTTTGACTGAGGTGTTTACATGCCTTCTAAGTTACTTCTCCTATAGTTTGACTCTAGATTTGTTATGTAAAGGGGTTTGTTCAGAGACACAGGCAGATTCAGGCTCTCACTTTCTGCACAGGCTGTGGGTGGTACTAAACTGCAGTGATTGGCATATCAGATCTGCCTGTTACAGGGACATTGCTAACAGAAGAGTGTAAACAGTATGAGAGAAGACTATAGATCCCTACAGGGTTAAGTTTGTCAGCAAGCCAGCCTGGGAATCTGACAGACTGGGCAGATTCCTAGTGAGCCGGGTCACATCTGGGTCAACTTGCTCATTGGCCTGAAATTTTTTTGTATGCAATAAGACGGCTGCAGCTCTTACCCTCTAAGGTTTTGGTCAGCCCTGGCAGCATGAGGGCAGAAGCCACTTATGATGAGCTGCGGCCATTGCAGGGGGGCGCCACAATAGGCCACTCCATGCCTTAATGTTGGTACTGGCAGCATCAGGAGTCTTAAAATAGCCACACTGTATTTTATGAACAGAACACTGTGGCCCTCTTAACAAACGCACAAACAATAGAAGAACACAATTTGACACTTCGCTAAAACAAAATAAGCCACCCTGTGCCCTATGAATAAAATAATTAGCCACACTGCAATCTTTCAATGGAAGAAAAAAATTGGCAACACTATGCTCTCTCAATACAGAAACAGAATTTACCCCTTCAGTAAAACTAAATTAGCCACACTCTGTCCTCTTCATTAAATAAGAAATGTATGCACCCCCTCATACTCACCGCCTTGCACTTCTGCACCGAATTACAGCTACTGCTCGGCCTTTTCTGGCCAGGTTCCCGCAGAGGCACAAAGGGCTCCTGAAGCAGTACTGCCATATTTGTTTAAGGTAAGAAGGTTCAGGTCGACATCCCATCTCTTTCCAGCCCTACAAACCAGTTGTTATTTCTAATACCAGCTCAGAAACACAAGGGAGAACCAGCTGAACTCCCTCCACTGTTTAGCTGTGTGTGAGCCATCTACAGCCAAAGATGGGAGTGTAAGAGGACAGAGTATTACAGCTGTCAGTACATCTTGTCAAAGCAATTATCTAGTGACCATAAAAAGTACACCAAAAATATATTTAAATGATTTGTATGTTGATGCATGCGCTTTTCTATACAAAAAAAAACTTTTAGCATTAATCACTGCACTCCTATAGTAATACTATTGCAGCCTATAAGGTTCCAGGTATTGGGCAGGACTTACAATTTTAGTAGACTCTAAATACTATAAATCCTTTTGTCCCCATCTTTACTGCCAAATCCTGTAACTGTACCCGGTGAAAATTTACAGTGTGCATGGGTCAGAAAATTTGATGGAAAAGACAGCACTGAGGAAGAAGAGGGCTTGTTTACTTCCTATGGATCATCCCAATGCCCCAATACCAAGTGGTCATGTGGTTTGATGACAAAATGGCAGTGGAAGATGGCTCTCGGTTACATAGATATATGTTTTAACCTCTGTTACGTGCGATCTTGTCAAATAAGCCTGAAGGAAGTACAAGTAGAGCATATTAGTATGTGAGCTTATTTTAGTTAATTAAATAATATGCAGATAAAAGAGATATCCGAAAGAAGAAAATTAAACTCTTCACTTAGAGTTAACCCATCATTAACCTAGCGCATTCTATAACATTATTATAATCCCTTTCAATACCCTAGACCAGGGGCGTCAAACTCAAATACACACTGTGGGCCAAAATGTAAAACTTGGGTAAAGACGCAGACCACTTTTGCAGCGTCTCCATCTAGACTACCCTGCTGCTTGCAAAGATGATGGGAATGAGAAGGAGCTAGAAGGGTTCAGACAGTGTTGAGGCTCTGGATCCTCATATCTCCCTGTCAGCTCCTCTTATATTATCAGTCGTCCCGCTGTCTGAATTGTTTCTCTTGCCATGTGGTCCCTGTGAGAGCAGTGTAATGACAGCTCCTTCCTCTTCTTTGTACACTGCCTGGCCGTTACTTGTGGGCCAAATGTAATTACACTGCAGGCCAGATTTGGCTCACGGCCTGAGCTTGACACCCCTGCCCTAGACCACCAGGATTTTATCATTAAACCATTTTCTACCCTATATGAATGCCCTAGGTCACAAATATGTACTATAAGGAGATGTAATTTGTATGTTGGCAGATAAGGGTCCACATATTTTTTTTATATAACAGCCTTTAGTTGTCTTTGTTCACCCATAATACTATGCACCCCTATGTGTGTTCAATAGGGAGGATTTGTTCAACAGATGTTGAATATAATAAGAATAAAGAAAAAATGATCAAAAAATTTGTGAATAGGGGATATCCAAAAAGTAGGTGGAAAAAATAGGTCATGAAATAGGAAATGTTCCACGAGAGACTATTAGAAAAATGAAAAAGACAAAATTGCAATGTAATGATAGAATAGATTTTCTTTCTACATTTGATAATCATGCAGGAATGATTAAAAATGCCAAACTACTAACCATGACCTACAAGGCTCTCCATGACCTCTCCCCTCCATACATCTCTGCCCTAATTTCCAAATATCTCCCCTCACGCAATCACCGCTCCTCACAGGACCATCTCCAAGACTTCTCCCGTGCTTCCCCCACACTCTGGAACTCACTGCCCCAACACATCAGACTCTCCTCCACTTTCACCAGCTTCAAAAGCAATCTGAAAACCCATTTCTTCAGGCTTGCCTATAACCTACAATAACCCTGCTGTCACTACACCCTCCACAAACATGTCTGCCCCTACCTTCTATCTCTTTCCCCCTCCTTGTAGATTGTAAGCCCTCGTGGGTAGGGTCCTCTTTCCCTCTGTCGTGCCAATTGTCATTCATCACTTATCATTGTACTCATTTGACTTATGTTATGTATGTAACCCCCTCGAATGTACAGCGCCCTGGAATCAATGGCGCTTTAACATAAATAATAATAATAATAAAATCATGTAATATCATTCAAAATGATCCAGTATATGGACATTTATTTAGGGAAAAACCGAGATTTGTATATAAAAGAGGTCAAACTATTGGAAGTCAAATTTTACATTCAGATTTAAAAGTTGTAAAATCTAAAAAAATGTTCTTAAGAACACAAAAGAAAGGCACATATGCAAGCTTAGGTTATTAAAACTGTTCTAGCATCATTAAATGGCCACATATCAATCATCCCACTAAAGGGTATCCCATTTACTGTAGGGGCTTTTATACATGTAACACTGCGTATGTGGTGTACATGTTGAAATGCCCCGTGGGAAAGTTTATGTAGTGCAGACCACTCGACAAATAAAAGTCAGACTTAATGAACACAGATCACAGATCAGACTTTGTAAAAATAATAAAGAAGTAAAGTAGGATGAGGGGGATAGTAAAAATATAAATAAAAAAATGCTTTGAAAAATCTGTAGCCAGACATTTCCTAGAATTTGGACACGTGTTCCGTGAGTTGAAATGGTGCATCCTGGAAAGTACAGAGGATCGAGATCCCGAAAGAGCAAGAGTAGGTAATCTTTTGGATTTCGTACCTACAATCCCTGGCTTCGGTGGGTTTAAATGAAGAATACAATTGGGGAGTTTTTCTTTAGATATTGTCAGTTGCAAAAAATTTTCAAATTTGGGTAATCTGCAGTCAGCCAGGATATATAAAGCCTTTTTAAATAGAAATTGTAGGCAGTGGTAGTCAGGGCTTACCAGTCCCTGGTTTAAATATTCCTGCAACTTCCTGGCCATTTTGTCCCCTAATACAGTTGCACCCTTTAGGTGCAACACATCCCTAGCATAGAGTCTGTAGCCAAGACAAAATCAGCCCAGTTCCCCAAAAACCCAAATCCCTCTTTCCTACACCAATTTTTTAGCCATTTATTCAACTCTCTAATCTCCTACTGTATCTCTGGTGTGCCCAGGGTACAGGTAGTATTTCTGAAAATACTACCTTGGAGGTCCTTGCCTTTTGGCCTAAGACCCTGAAATAATTTTTAAGGACACTCCACCTACCTCTAACTTTGTCATTGGTGCCAATGTGAACTGTGACAGTTGGATTCTCACCAGCCCTACCCAGAAAACATCACAGGGAGATTAACGAAGACTCAGACAAACGATTTGAGATTTTATTTATTTTTGGTTCTGCAGACAACCCTTTTAAAAATATCTAGACTGACAGCTGGTAAGATAAGATTTTCTCCAACCTTTGCAGAAGTTTGGGAAGTAGCGTCCTTTAGAGAATAAAAAACTAGGATTCTATTTAGGTTTTGCTTTGCTATGGACCAAGCCTCATGAAATAAATCAGTGACTGCCTGGTCTGTCTCATTCTTTTAACTTTGAAGATTATCATCCCAATAATTGCAATGTTATAGCAGAAATAGGATGAGCCACAGCGTGTTCTCAGAAACCCATTCATTTCTCTATTCACCTAACAGAATGCAATGGAAGGGTTATTATATGTGCTTGACTCTGATTTTATTTTTGTTTATGAGCCTTTATAGATCTTTGTTCGCTATATTTGGTGAGAAGGAATGGTGTGTGAATTAGGATATAGACATTACCCCAAAGTTGAAGCTATTTTATAAGACATAGAATACAATGAGGAGTGCATTAAGAAGACATATTTGGTTCCTTGCTGATGAAGAAGAGGCAGAAAAAGGAATGATGTGATTTTATGTACAGCAAAGAGTTTGACAAGGGCAGTTTAGGGAGTCTTTACATCTGTAATTGAGTTTAAGCCATGTCTATACATCTAAATGAACTCAATAAAACAATTAGATGTATATGGTGGTGTACCCATAGCCTATTAGTGACCAAACATAGTCTCCTTTTGACCTGTTTTATAGTAGTTTATTGCATGTTTTATTTGTGGTTAGAATATTGTAGACAACGACTTGACTGCTACATTATTCTACCGCACAAATAAAATGTTTACCACTGTAAACAACAAGTAGGGTGTGTTTGGTTTCTTTACGTCTATGGTTATGTCGCAGTAGTCTGAAGATATCACCACTGGACCAATCATCAGATACCAGGATAGGGATCCCCGTCTCCTGTTTGAATATAGCAGCAGTCGAGGATATTTGTAGCTGTATGGGACGGATGAAAATAACTAAGCGCTGTGCTTTGCTTCACTTCAGCAATCCCATAAACTTCAACTGAGGAGCCTGTGTGCATACTCGAGCGTCACACCATTGAAATGCAGGGCATGGGACCTCTATCCTTTATAATAAGTGGGAGTCCGATTAGAACCTTCTCGCTTGTTATATGGATTGGTGAAATATTGTGACAATATGGTATGCCCTATATCTAGAGGTGTCTGGTACGTAGACATATTTTTTAATGCTAATGAGACATATTATTGTGTAGGGACACTAATGGGGCACCATACCTGTTACGGACAGCGGTAGTGGATCCGCTGGACCACCGCAAGCGATGGTATAAGCCCCACCAGGGAGCAGAGTCTAAGTAGGTCCCGGTTTTCACCAGAGCCCGCCGCAAAGCGGGATGGTCTTGCTGCAGCGGGAGTCTACCAGGTCGCTTCCACTGACGTGACTTGCTTGCGGTGGCAGACAAGTGTGAGCGTGGTACAAAATCGTCAGGCGTAGGCATAGTCGTGGACAGGTGAGAAGTTCAGGGCAGGCGGCAAGGTTCGTGGTCAATAAATGTAGCAAGAGGGTCAGGGCTGGCGGCTAAGGTTCGTGGTCAATAAACGTAGCACAAGGGTTAGAACAACGAAGACACAAGAACGCACTTCCAACACTTTCTCAAGAGGCAATGGGCACAATAGATCCGGTGCGGAAGTCCCGGGTTGGTAACCTTATATAGGACCAGCGGCTGGCAATAAACCAATTACCGGCGCACTGGCCCTTTAAATCTCAAAGAACTGCTGCATGCACGGTAGCCGGCAGAGAGCCGCACGGAGACAGGAGCGTGGCCAGGTAAGTCCTGGCTCTCGGGGAAGCGAGTGCGCCCGCGGCCCGACATGCGGACCGCGGCGTCACCCGCTCCCGGAGCAGGGGGGCACGGACGGGACACGGGTGTGTCCGCAGCCCGACCCACGGCTGCGGGACCACCCGTGACAATACCTTTGTGGGAGACACTCCGGGAAAATAATTACTGTGTGTGGCCCTTGAGGGGAAACCAATACTGTGCATAGGGATACAATAGAAGGACAAAGTTAGTGTCTTAGGGGCACTTAAGGGACAGTATTACTTTGTGGGGATCTGGTAGGATGATTGCTGTGTGGGCCTTCGATTTGCTCAGATGTTGGGACAAAAGAGAATGAGGTCACCCAACCGGGACTATAACTGTGTTCCTCAAAAAGAGGCACACCAATTTTTGTCTATGTGCGTGGTGGTGGAGGATTGGGAGGGAGGCAGAAGGCATTACTATAGTGCCTAATGGGCACTATTAAAGAGAGGTACCATTGCTTTGAGGGGCACTATGACTGTGTAGAGCACTTAATGGATCATTCACATGGGCACTATTGCCATTTGGGACACTGTCTGTTTGCTACTATTACTTATGTGCATGTGTGGCACTAATTTAGCAGCAGAATGAAAATTATTTAGAGAGATAGTATGTACTGAAAACAAACTGAAAGCCAAAGATATGTGGACAGCAAGCTCTGCAGAGAAGAGTTGGGATCATCCAAACCAGATGGAGAGAAATGGCAAAACGAACAAGTCCACTTGCTGCTGATTGTACCCTTCAACACCATTTGAAAACGATGTTACTGCAGTTTATTCACTGTACAACAATATTATTATATATTGTAGGCAACAAGCAAGAAAAATAGAAGGCAGATATGTGCCAAGCAGATTGTTGTACTCAGTGTTAAAGTTAAAGGGATTTCAGAGTGGCCAATCCTGCAGTACGTCCCGGCCTTTCCATGCAGCTGAGTTACACTACAATGTTTGTGCCACAGAGGTCCTGGGGCTTGTTGGGGGAACACAACAACGGTAGATTACTGACTTTTTGCCATACTGGGCCATCAAGGAGATCTTGAGCTCCAAAACTTTGTATAGACGACACCCTCTTTATATAAAACCACACCCACTTCCGAGTGGTCATGTCTAGTGTTGAGCGATTACGTTGGCCATCGACATCGGTCGATGGTCGATAGTCGGCCATCATCGACAAGATAGTCGATAGTCGATAGTAGATTATGATCGATGACCATTAAAGTCTATGGGAGAGCAACAACACCTTTATTCTTACACCCAAACAGGGGTGGAGAAGCTGGAATTAACATCCACAACAGTCAAATGGATACTGTCAAAATCTTAGGCAACACACTTTAGGTTATAAAAGCCACAGAAAAAAAATCACCACCATTCACTATCCCGTCCTGCACCACAGCATGAGCCTTAAACCTGCAGAACCCACAAATTAAAAAATGCCAAAGGCAGTATGATTTGAACGATCATTGTACTTGAACTGGACATTGAATATCCCTGTTCTGGAACGCAGCATGAGCCCCAAACCTGCATGACCCCAGATTTAAAAAGTGCCGGAAAAAGAGTCTTTTAACCACCATTTTAGTTTTCACTGGACATTGACCATACCTGTCCCCGGCCACAAGCATGAGCCCCAAACCTGCATGACCCCAACCTAAAAGTGCCGAAAAAGAGTCTTCACCACCATTTAGTTTCACTGGACTTGACTATACCGTCCGGGGCCACAGCATTTGCCCAACCCAACCCAATTAAAAAGTCCGAAAAAGGGTCTTAACCACCATTTTTGTTTCACTGGACATATACTGTCCTTGGTCCTGGGTAGCCTTGCCCCTCCGAGATGCGACCAATTGAGCTTCACTTGGAAATACTTTGTGGTTAACGCTCCTGTTACACCCAGGTGCCCTTTTCCCTTTTCATTCTTTTTCTCACGTGCTGGAGGAAATGTCTCTGCACTTTGTTCTCTGTCTGTGCTCCATACTCCATGTCCTCTGAATAAACCTACATCGGCCCAAGTTTTCCTGTACCTCCCTTGTAAAAATTCAGGGGAAAATTTTTTTAACAGCTATTTTATACATGCAAGTTTTTAGTAGTTTAATTCTAGAAAACCATTTTTAAAATAGGATGGAAATCCCACCAATGTCTTTTTTCTCTTTTTTTAATTTGTATTAAAGGGGTTGTCTCAATACAGGGATTGATAGCTATGTTAAAGATCTTGCAAAAACAAGTCATTTTGCAATAGTGTCCATTAACAGTGTCCTACCTATTCCTGTTCCTGAACCGCACCATCACCCTTGAGCCACTCTTGACAATTGTGAAGAACAAATGTCTGTTAGAAAACAACATTTTTTTTTATAATAGGACCTGAGTATAGCTGCAAAGTCACAGCAAAATGCCCCCAAAAATTCAAACATGACCCCATGAGCCACTTTTGACAATTGTGAAAACAAATGTCTGTTAGAAACAACATTTTTTTATAATAGGACCTGTAGTTTTAGCTGCATTTTCAAAGCAAAATGCCCCCAAAAATTCAAAGCATGACCCTTGAGCCACTTTGGACAATTGTGAAGGGAAAAAATGTCTGTTTTGAAAACAACATTTTTTATATAATAGGACCTGTAAATATTGCTGCATTTCAAAGCAGCATGACCCAAAAAATATAAAAATTACTTCTCCCGCCACTGTTAAAAATTGAGGGAGAAATGCCACTTAGAAGCCACATTTCTGTTCCAAAACCATGATTATTGCTGTAATCTCAAAACAACATGACCCCAAAAATTATAAATATGACTTTCTCAGCCACTATTAAGAATTGTGGGGGAGAAATGCCACTTAAAAGCCACATTTGTTCCAAAGCCCCTAATTTTAGCTGACCACACAACAGACCTCAAAACCATTGACAAAGCGAAAACTTCTAAAGATAAATGAGTAAAGGGAAAACGGGTTTCTTTAAACCTTTGGTGTCTTTAACTTCTAAAACAAAAACCACAAAATTTTAACTGGGGGGGAAAAGAGAATAAAAAGCAGTAAAAAGATATTTTAAAAAACCATTTTCAAGAGGCCCAATTTCTTTTTGAAAGGAATGTGAAGTAGAACCGCAAAAAACTTTGACCTCGCAATTGGGCCACAACATCACAGAGACCCATCCTATTCATCTTATGAAAACAAACCCCCTTTTCTATGGAAAGCCGTATGCGTTTGTCTTAATGACTCCTCCAGCTGTGCGAAGGCCCGCTCAAATGACGCTGGTCTGGGCAGACAACCCTCTATGGCGTGGCGAGCGAGCTGGGAAAATTCGTCCATTTTTGGATACCCGATTCAGGGGCCCGAAACACATACAAAACACGGTGTTTGAGACCGATAGTCGGCACCATGATCTTAAGCTGTCTCGGTGTTGGATGTGTCCCGATTGCATCTTTTGGAGGGGTAAAAAAAGATTGCCAAGGTCCCCCATTAGGCTTCTGCCACCTGGCCGGGCGCTGCCGCTACGGCTACTTGGTACTCTACTCTGCACCCGCATTTTTTACACCGGACATTTGGGGAACGTGAAGCAGACCAACAGATGTCTCCATTGATCAACAGCAAAGTCTCCATTTCCCTGCATTTTACTTTTCATTTGGGGGGGTGGAAAGGGAAAGTGCTGATTTTTTTTTTGTCCCCGGGATCCAGGAGGTGGCCACCCAGTAACTGTTTTTTCATTTTTGATGGCCTTAATGCAGGATCATGTTGAGAAATGGAGCATCCAAGCACTCATGGAAAGAAGGGGGCCTTTAAATTTTCCCCAAGCCTCTGGGGGAGGGCATAGCAAACTGACTTTCCCCATCTTCCTCCTCCGCCTCAAATTCGTGCCAAACCCTTTCCAAGGCAGGGCGTCGGGAACGCGGGTCTAGGAATACCTCCTCCTCCCCGCTGCCTCTGGCACACTTCAACACACCCGACTTGCCTAATATGCACCCGAAGCTGATCGCCACCTTGCAAAATACTTGGACCCCGAACCACTGGGCCCAATGAAACCGATGAAATTGTGAAACTGCGGGCCCTTTTTTAATTGACGGAGAAAAGCCCCAGCTGCATCTGGTTTCCCCTTCCTCCTCCGTCGATGGCGGGGCCCGTTGTTTCAAGGGGTCCAACGATCGTTCCAGAACTAAACACCACAATGCTCAGCTGAAAAGGGCAATTTTCCCTTGAACATTTTGGTGGCTTCTTCAAAAATGGAAGGGTGGTGCAAGCCTTTTACCTCCCCACTCTGGGGGCCAACACCCCGAGGTCCCCAAACCGCTGCTTTGTCAGGCCATGTGTCACTTCTACTGCAATGGCAAACGCGCTGCCCGCACAACCTGGAGCAGTGAGGGGGAATTCCAGCGGTTGCACGTCAACAATGAGACGGTTGACGGGGAAAGGGCCAGCTGACCCCTGCAACGCAGCCAGCGGGACGAAGCAGGTGCAATGGCGGAAAATGCGAAATTGACTTCAAGCCTTCCTCACAGGCAATCCAACCCGGGAGCTCTTAGAAATTTCGGGAAAACAAGGGTTTAGACTTGCCCCCGGCAAGGGGTGTGCCCCCTACCGATCTTTAAAGGGGGGGGCCCGCAGATTTCGCCCTTTTAACGACACCACCTTGCCGGCACAAGGTTCTTGTCACCAGCCAGCGCTTGTCCGTTGCGGAGAGCCTCCACACTCCTGTCCTTTGGGGGGCGGTCTCCAAGACAGTAAAAATTTTAACACGGGCCCTGGGTTTTTCTGGGCACGGGATGCCACCAAGGACCTTGGGGAAA
>JAODAL010084184.1:0-11005 GCA_025379985.1 Phyllomedusa bahiana
ATACCACAGTGCAAAATGTCACTATAACAGGAATCACTCCCCATAAACAAAATTTTCCTATAAACAATTTTTTGCTCTCTGTATACGGAGTCTTATCAATATCATGATCCCTTGCAGCCCCCGCCCCGGCTCAGCCTCTGGATCATCACTTGATTATGAAGGGTCCGGAGTCATCACCGAGGATTAAACATGGGAAGAGCCAATAAACTGTGACCAGGAATAGATCCTGAAATCCGCTCAGATCCGCCTGATCCCCAAACAAATGACAGACCCTGCCCTGCTCCTGGCTGCGATACCTCCCCACTATAGACAAAACAAGTATACAGCATATAAGAGACGTCACAACTGCACAATATACACACAGGGCATCACAACTGCACAATATACACACAGGGCATCACAACTGCACAATATACACACAGGGCATCACAACTGCACAATATACACACAGGGCATCACAACTAAAACAATATACACACAGGGTATCACACTGCCCCAATATACACACAGGGCATCACAACTGCACAATATACACCCAGGGCATCACAACTGCACAATATACACACAGGGCATCACAACTGCACAATATACACACAGGGCATCACAACTGCACAATATACACACAGGGCATCACAACTGCACAATATACACACAGGGCATCACAACTGCACAATATACACACAGGGCATCACAACTGCACAATATACACAGAGGGCATCACAACTGCACAATATACACCCAGGGCATCACAACTGCACAATATACACACAGGGCATCACAACTGCACAATATACACACAGGGCATCACAACTGCACAATATACACACAGGGCATCACAACTGCACAATATACACAGAGGGCATCACAACTATACATCATATAATAGACATCCCCACTATATAGCTATAGACAAAACAAGTATACAGCATATAAGAGACGTCACAACTGCACAATATACACACAGGGCATAACAGCAAAACACTATACACAAGACACCAAAACTATACATCATATAATAGACATCCGCACTATATGGCTATAGACAAAACAAGTATACATCATCTAATAGACATCGAAACTGCACAACATACACACAGGACATCACAAGTATACATCATATAGACACAGGACATTACTGCTATACATTATACACATAACATAACAACTGCACAATATACACACAGGGCATTCCCACAATACATTATACACATAACATAACAACGCTACAGGATACACACAGGACGTTGTAACTTCTTGTAACAATCCATTCTACATCATCTGAGCTTGGATACATTATTGATACATTATTGATACATTTCACCACTGTAACAGATTGTGAGTTCCGCAACCAATACCCGACTCTAGAGAAGCCCTTGGTCTATGAGTGATTCATGTAATAACCTTATTATAGTCATCTGTGCATTATCACCTATATCAGTGACCTCTCCAGCTGCTGTGGAGTTACCGCCTGACGTGCATGCTGGGAGTTTTAGTTCTGCAACAATCGCGCAGCCACAGGTTGCAGGTCACTGCCGGGTGTCCAAATCCCATAGACACAGGGTCTCCCACCTCACAGGGAGCAGATCTGCCCTGACAGGGTCACTGGATCACTGCAGTCACCCCGCACTCTGCAGCAGTCACCCCGGACTCTCCAGCAGTCACCCCGGACTCTGCAGCAGTCACCCCCCGGACTCCCGCAGTCACACCCCCGCTCTGCGGCAGTCCCCCCCCCGGACTCCCTGGCCCCGCAGTCACCCCGACTTGCAGCATCACCCCCCGGCAGGGCCCACAGTCACCCGGGCCTCCAGCAGTCCCCCGGACTCGCGCAGTCACCCCGCACTTACAGCATTCCCCCCGGACTTGCAGCAGTCACCCCCGGGCTCTCCAGCAGTCACCCCGGACTCTCTAGCAGTCATTGCCGCACATGACTCACCCATGAGCAGGTGCAGGGCCCCCAGGACCCGGGGCCAGCTCCTCCATGATCCCCAAATAATCCTCATGATGCCGGAAGATCCCTGCGCTGCTCTCTGCTCTGAGGAGTGATTTGCTCTGGTCCTTGCCCAGCTGCTGTAATACAATCCAAAGTGGGGCAGGGGGCGGAGGAGTCCGGGACACCTGCAGCCAAGTGACAGCTCCTGACAGCCAGTCACACCCAGAGAAACCCTCACCCCCACGCTGGACTGGGAATTTCCGCCCCCGGGGGTGTACTCAGCACTGAAGGAGAGACTGTCCGCCCGGGTGTACTCACACTGGGAGAGACTGTGCCCCCCTGGAGTTACTCGGCCTGAAAGGGGGGACTGGGCCCCCCGGAGTGTACTCAGCCTGGAGAGAGACCGTGCCCCCCGGAGGTACCACCGGGGGAGGGGATGGCCCCCGGAGTGTATCAGCACGAGAGGAAGACTGTGCCGCCCCCGGTACTCAGCATGAGGGGAGATGTGCCGCCCCCGGAGTGTCTCAGCATGAGAGGAGAGACTTGCCCCCCCGGGGTTATCCCTGAAGGGGGGAGACTTTTGCCCCCCCGGGGTTTACTCAGCACTGAGGGAGAGACTTGCCGCCCCCGGAGTGTACTAGCACTGAAGGAGAGACTGTCCCCCCCCGGGGTGTACTCACCTGAGGGAAAAGACTTGCCGCCCCCGGGGTATCACACGAAGGGGAAAAGCTTTTGCCGCCCCGGAGTGGACTCGCACTTAGAGGGGAGACTGTGCCGCCCCCGGGTGTACTCAGCACTGAGGGAAAAACTGGGCCCCCTGGAGTGTACTCAGATGAAGGAAGACTGGCCGCCCCCGGGGGTTTACCAGCAAAGAGGGGGAGAGACTGTGCCCCCCCGGAGTGTACTCCACAAAGGAGAGACTGTGCCAACCCTGGGGTGTACTCAGCACGAAGGAGAGACTGGCCCCCCTGGAGTGTACTCAGCACGAGAGGAGAGACTGTCCCCCCTGGGGGTGTATCAACAGAGAGGGGAGAAATGTGCCCCCCCGGAGTGTACTCAGATGGGGAGAGACTGGGCCCGCCCCCCCCAGTGTACCACACTGAAGGAAGACTGTGCCGCCCCCGGATTGTACTCAGCACTGGGGAAGACTGTGCCCCCCCCCGGAGGTACCAGCACTTAAGGAGGCGTGCCCCCCTGAGTTCTCACAAAGAGGGAAAGACTGTGCCGCCCCGGATGCTCAGCACTGAGAGGAGGACTGTGCCGCCCCTGGGGTTAAAATCCCCAGAGGGGGAAAAAAACTGCCGCCCCCCCCCGGGACTCAGCACTGAGAGGAGAGACTGTGCCCCCCGGAGGTACTCACACTGAGGGGAGAACTGTGCCCGCCCCCGGATGTATCAGCACGAAGGGGGGACTTGCCGGGCCCCTGGGTGTACCAGCCCGAGGGAAGACTGTGCCCCCCCGGATGTACTCACACGAGAGGAAGACTGTCCGCCCCCGAGTTACTCACCGAGGGAAGAACTGTCCCCCCCCGGGTGACTCAACACGAAGGAGAGACGGCCCCCCTGGAGTGTACTCAGCACTGAGGGGAGAGACTGTGCCGCCCCCGGGGGTTACTCGCCTGAGGGAGAGACTTGCCGCCCCGGAGTGTACTCCAGGAGGAGAGACTGTGCCCCCCCGGAGTGTTTCTCACACGAGGAAAGCTGTGGCGCCCCTGGAGTGTACTCACACGAGAGGAAGACTGTGCCGCCCCCGGGGGGTACCAGCATGAAGGAGAGACTGTGCCGCCCTGGAGTGTACCAGCACGAGAGGAAGACTTGCCCCCCTGGGGTGACTCCACGAGAGGAAGACGTGCCCCCCTAAATGTACCACACTTTAAGGGGACCCGGGGCCCCCCGAGGTACTCAGCACTAGGGAAAAGACTGGCCCCCGGAGGACTCAGCCTGAGAGGGGAGACGTGGCCCCCCCCCCCGATGTACCAGCACTGAGGGGGGGAAGTGCCGCCCCCCGGGGTGTAATCACACTGAGAGGAGAGACTGGCCCCCCCTGGAGGTACTCGCACTTTTAGGGAAAGACTGTGCCCCCCCCCGGGGTGTACTCGCACTGAAGGAGAGACTGGCCCCCCCGGAGTTACTCAGAAATTAGAGGAAAAGACGGCCGCCCCCCAGTGTACTCACACTGAGGGAAGAGACTGTGCCCCCGGAGTGTATCGCACGGGAAAGGGGGACTGTGCCCCCCCGGAGTGTACTCAGCACTGAGGGAAGAGACTGTTTCCCCCCCCGGGGTGTACTCAGCACGAGGGAAAAGATGGTGCCCCCCCCCGGGGTGTACCAGCACAAGGGAGGACTGTGCCACCCTGGAGTGTACTCACACTGAAGGAGAGA
Organism: Phyllomedusa bahiana; assembly: GCA_025379985.1. Lineage (NCBI taxonomy): Eukaryota > Metazoa > Chordata > Amphibia > Anura > Hylidae > Phyllomedusa > Phyllomedusa bahiana. The sequence continues at coordinate 4,312 of JAODAL010084184.1, forward strand.
CTTGCCCCCCTGGGGTGTACTCAGCACTGAGAGGAAGATGTGCCGCCCCCGAGTTACCAGCACGAGAGGAGGGGACTGTGCCCCCCTGGATGTATCAGCACGAAGGGAAGACTTTTCCGCCCCCCCCGGAGTGTAACCGCACAGAAGGGGGGACTGGCCCCCCCGGGTGTACTCACACTGAGGGAGAGACTGTGCCCCCCGGAGTGTATCAGCACTGAAGGGGAAAAGCGTGCCCCCCCCGGGTTACTCAGACTGGAGGGGGACTGTGCCGCCCCCTGGAGTGTACTCAGCATGGGGGAAAAGACTGTGCCGCCCCCCCCCGGGTTTTAAAACCCAAGAGGGGGCTGTGCCGCCCCTGATGACTCAGACTTTAGGAAGAGACGTGCCCCCCCGGGGTGCTCGCACAGAGAGGAAGACTGTTCCGCCCTGGAGTGTACGCACTGAGGGAAAAGGGGTTTGCCGCCCCCGGAGTGTTTTCCCGCACAGAGGAGAGACTGTGCCCCCCCTGGTGGACTCGCAATGAGGGAAAGACTGTGGGCCCCCCCCGGAGGGTAAATCGCACAGAGGAGAGGCTGTCCACCCTGGGGTGTTAACAAGAAAAAGAGAACTGTCCCCCGGAGTGTACTCACACTGAGAGGAGAGACTGTGCCCCCCCTGGGTGTACTCCAATGAGGGAGAGATGTGCCCCCCTGGGTGTACCAGCACGGGAGGAGAACGTGCCGCCCCTGAGTGTACTCACCGAGGGAAGGACTGGCCGCCCCCCCCGGGTGTACTCACACTGAGAGAAGACTGGCCCCCGGGGTGTACTCACATGGGGAGAGACTGTGCCGCCCGGAGTGTACCCCCACTGAGAGGGGAGACGTCCCCCCTGGGGGTACTCGCCTGAAGGAGAGACGTGCCCCCCGAGTGTACTATCACGAAAAAAGGGCTGTGCCGCCCCCGGGGTGTACCCGCATGGGGGAGACGTGCCACCCCTGGAGTTTCTCAGCACTGGAGGGAGACTGTGGCCCCCGGAGTGTACTCAGCAGAAGGGGAATGTGCCACCCCGGAGTGTACTCAGACTGAGAGAGAGCTGGCCCCCCGGATTTCTCAGCACAGAGGAGAGAGGTGCCCCCCTGGAGTGTACTCAGCAAGAGGGAAAAGACTTTTCCGCCCCGGAGTTACTCAGCCTTGAGGGGAACTGTCCGCCCCCCAGTGTCTCCACTGAGGGAAGAATGGCCGCCCCCCCCCGGGGGGTACTCAGCACTGGAGGGAAAGACGGCCCCCGGAGTGTACTCACACTGAAGGGAAAACTGTGCCGCCCTGGATGTATCAGCCGAGGGAGAGACTGGCCCCCCGGAGTGTACTCAGCACGAAGGAAGACTGTGCCGCCCCCGGATGTACTCCACAGGGAGGGGGGACGTCCCCCCCTAGGAAAATCAGCACTGAGGGAAAAGGGGCTGTGCCGCCCCCCCCGGGATTACCAGCACTGGAGGGAGACTGTGCCCCCCTGGGGGGGGACTCACACTGAGAGGAAGACTGTGCCGCCCGGAGTTACTCAGCACTGAGAGGAAACGGGCCCCCCGGAGGTTACTCACCTGAAGGAGAGGACTGTGCCCCCCCGGAGTGTATCACATGAGAGGAGAATTGGCCCCCCCCGGAGTGTAATCAGCATGAGGGAGAATGTGCCCCCCCGGAGTTATAGCACTAGAGGAAGGACTGTGCCCCCCCGGATGTACTCAGCACGAGAGGAGAGACTGTGCCCCCCTGGAGTGTACTCTCCGAGAGGAAGACTGTGCCCCCCGGAGGTATCAGCACTGGGGGAACGTGCCACCCCTGGGGTTATCAGACTGAAGAAGACTTGGCCCGGGGTGTACTCAGCCAGGGAAGGACGTGCCCCCCCGGGTGTACTCCACGAAGGAAGGACTGTGCCCCCCCCGGAGTTACCAGACAGAAGGGGAGACTGTGCCCCCCGGGGTTACCAGCACGAAGAGAACGTCCGCCCCCCGGGGTGTCTCAGCACGGGGGGGAGAACTTTTTCCCCCGGGGTGATCAACTGAAGGAAGATGTGCCGCCCCCCGGGTTTACTCAGCACGAGAGGGGACTGGCCGCCCCGGGGGTGTACCACACTGAGGGAGAGACTGTGCGCCCCCCCGGTGACTCAACGAGAGGAAGACTGTGCCCCCCTGGAGTGACTCAGGGACGAGAGGAAACGTGCCGCCCCCGGAGGACTCACACGAAGGGAGCGTCCCCCCCGGGGTTTCTCAGCATGAGAGGAGAGATGTGCCACCCCCCGGGGTTACTCACACGAGAGGAAGACTGTGCCGCCCCCCCAGGGACTCACACGAGAGGAAGACTGTGCCCCCCCCGGGGGTACTCAGACTGAAGGAAGATGGCCCCCCTGGAGTGTACTCACACTGAGGGGAAAAACTGTGCCGCCCCCCGGAGTGTACTCAGCCTGGGGGGGAGGACTGTCCCCCCGGGTGTACTCAGATTTAAAAAGGAGAGACTGTGCCCCCCTGGGGGTATCAGCACTGAGGGGAAAGCTGTGCCACCCCGGGGGGTGTACTCACAAAGGGGAGAACGTGCCGCCCCCCGAGTGTACCGCACCAAAAGGAGAACTGGCCCCCCCGAGTGACTCCCCAGAGGGGGGCTGTCCCCCCCCCGGAGTGTACCCGCACAGAGGAGAGACGTGCCCCCCCCGATTTTTCAGCACTAGAGGAAGATGTGCCGCCCTGGGGTGTACTCAGACTGAGAGGAAGACTGTGCCCCCCTGGAGTGTACTCAGCACTGAAGGGGAAAACTGTGCCGCCCCCGGAGGTACTCACACTGAGGGAAAAGCTGTGCCGCCCCCGGGGTTTCTCACACTGAGGGGAGACGTGCCGCCCCCGGGTGTACCAGCACGAAGGGAGACGTGCCCCCCCTAGTGTATCAGCCCAAAAAGGAGAGACTGTGCCCCCCTGGGTGTACTCAGCACTGAGGAAAAAAGACTGTGCCCCCTGGAGTGTACCGCACTGAAGGAAGACTGGCCCCCCGGGTGTAAACACTGAGGGGGAGACCCGTGCCCCCCCCCGGAGTGTACCAGCCGAGGGAAGACTGTGCCCCCCGGAGTGTACTCAGCCAGAAGGAGGACTGTGCCACCCGGGTTACTCAGCACGAGAGGAGGACTGTGGGGTTGGGGTGTCTCGCAAGAAGGAGCTTTTGCCCCCCCCGGGGTGATCACACAAAAGGGGGACTGTGCCCCCTGGGTGTACTCAACGAAGGGGGACGTGCCACCCCTGGGGGTTTCCCAGCACAAAAGGAGAACTGTTTCCCCCCTGGAGTTTCAAAACACGAGAGGAGAACTGGCCGCCCCGGGGGGGTTAGCAAATGAGGGGAGACTGTGCCGCCCCCCGGAGTGTATCGCACTGAGAGGAGAACTGTGCCGCCCCCCGGTTGTATCAGCACTAGGGAAAAGACTGTGCCGCCCCCCCGGTGTACCCACTTTTAGGAGAGACTGTGCCGCCCCTGGGGTGTATCAGCATGAGGGGGGGCTGTGCCCCCCGGAGTGTACTCAGCACTGAGGAAATGTGCCCCCCCGGGGTTACTCACACGAGAAAAGAGACTGTGCCGCCCCCCCGGAGTGACTACCAGAGGGGAATGTGCCCCCCTGGGGTGTACCCCAAATGAGGGAGAGACTGGCCCCCCGGGGGTGTACCAGCACGGAGGAGAGACTGTGCCCCCCCCGGGGTTATCAACACGAGAGGAGAGACTGTGCCCCCGGAGTGTACTCAGATGAAGGGGACTTGCCCCCCCGGGGTAAAAGCCTAAGGGGGAGACTGTCCGCCCCCGGAGGGACTCGACTGAGAGGAGAGACTGTGCCGCCCCCGGTGTATCAGCCGAGAGGAAGACTGTTCCCCCTGGATTTTCTCAGCAAGAGAGAAAACTGGGTTGCCCCCCCCGGGGGTTTTCTCAGCCTGAGAGAGAGACTGTGCCGCCCCGAGGTCCCCGCACGAGAGGGGAAGACTGTGCCGCCCCTGGATGTACTCAGCACAAAAGGAGGACTGGCCGCCCCGGATGTACTCGCCTTAAGGGGAACGTTGCCCCCCTGGGGTACTCAGCCCGGAGGGAAAATGTCCCCCCTTAGTGTACTCAAAGAGAGGAGGCGTGCCCCCCCAGAGTGTCTCCCTGGGGGAGAGAAATGTGCCGCCCCCGGATGTCTCAGCAAAGGGAGATTGGCCCCCCGGGTTTACCAGCACTGAAAGGGGAAAAATTTCCGCCCCCTGGGGGTTTACTCGCCTGCGGGGGGAAATGTCGCCCCGGAGTGTATCAGCAAGGGAAGAGACTGTGCCCCCCCCGGGGTTTCTCCGCCCCGAAGGAAAACGGCCCGCCCCCGGGGGTACTCAACTTAGAGGGGAGACTTGCCCCCGATGTACTACACGAGGGGGAGACTTTTTGGGCCCCCCCTGGAAGTGTTATTAGCCAGAGAGGAGAGACGTGCCGCCCCCCCCCGGACTGTACTGAAAGGGAAAACTGTGCCCCCCCCGGGGGGGTTACCCCCACTAGGGAAAAGCTTCCCCCCCCCGGGGGTACTCAGCACGAAGGGAGAGTCCCCAATGGGGTTTACCACACGAGAGGAAGACTGTGCCCCCCTGGGTGTCTCAGATGAAGGAAGCTCCGCCCCCATAGTGTACTCGACTGAGAGGAAGACGGCCACCCCTGGGTGTACCACAAGAAGGGGGAAAAGGTCCGGGCCCCCCCCGGAGTGTACTCGCACAGAGAGGGGAAAAACTGTGCCCCCCCGGGGGTGTACTCACACGAAGGGGGCTGGCCGCCCCCGGAGTGTACTAGCCCCTGGGGAAATGTGCCCCCCGGAGTGTCTCAGCCCGAAGGAGAGACTGTGGCGCCCCCTGGAGTGTACTCAGCACTGAGGGAAGAGACTGTGCCGCCCCTGGAGTGTACTCAGCACTGAGAGGAGAGACTGTGCCGCCCCTGGAGTGTACTCAGCACTGAGGGAAGAGACTGTGCCGCCCCCCGGAGTGTACTCAGCACTGAGAGGAGAGACTGTGCCACCCCTGGAGTGTACTCAGCACATGAAGGAGGAGAGACTGTTGCCCGCCCTGGAGTGTACTCAGCACTGAGGGAAGAGACTGTGCCGCCCCCGGAGTGTACTCAGCACTGAGAGGAGAGACTGTGCCACCCCTGGAGTGTACTCAGCACTGAGAGGAGAGACTGTGCCGCCCCTGGAGTGTACTCAGCACTGAGAGGAGAGACTGTGCCGCCCCTGGAGTGTACTCAGCACTGAGAGGAGAGACTGTGCCGCCCCCGGAGTGTACTCAGCACTGAGAGGAGAGACTGTGCCGCCCCTGGAGTGTACTCAGCACTGAGAGGAGAGACTGTGCCACCCCTGGAGTGTACTCAGCACTGAGGGGAGAGACTGTGCCGCCCCCTGGAGTGTACTCAGCACAGAGAGGAGAGACTGTGCCGCTCCTGGAGTGTACTCAGCACTGAGGGGAGAGACTGTGCCACCCCCGGAGTGTACTCAGCACTGAGAGGAGAGACTGTGCCGCCCCCTGGAGTGTACACAGCACTGAGGGAAGAGACTGTGCCGCCCCTGAGTGTACTCAGTACTGAGGGGAGAGACTATGCCGCTCCTGGAGTGTACTCAGCACAGAGAGGAGAGACTGTGCCTCCCCCGAAGTGTACTTAGCACTGACAGGAGAGAGACTGTGCCGCCCCTGGAGTGTACTCAGCACTGACCGGAGAGAGACTGTGCCGCCCCCTGGAGTGTACTCAGCACTGAGAGGAGAGACTGTGCCGCCCCTGAGTGTATCAGTCATGAGGGGAGGACTTGCCGCCCTGGAGTTACTAGCACTGAGAGGAAGACTGTGCAGTCCCGAATTACTAATGACAGGACCTTTCGCCCTGTGTATCACACTATGAGGAATGTCCGCTCTGTGATTTACTCATGCATCTGACACAAAGTGCTGTTCGCATACACTGGAGTTTTCTCAACTACAATACCACTGTGCGCCCACTAGTGTTACCTCACTTATGAAGAGGTACTTTTCATACCCCTATCGTGTACTCACATGATAAAGACGGTGCCGCTCATCTACCTCCTACTACCATATGCTGACACAGTGACTTGCCTGACCACCTGAGTTACTCGACTACAGGAAACTGTGCCAGCACTACTAGAGAGCCATTACCCTCAGCTAAGAGAACTTATGCCTCCCTATTGTACCCATACTTGACCAAGATTACCCCCTATTATCACCCTACACAAACATTTACCCCAACCTACTCATAACTGACCCAAGACCCATTATACCCCCCTCCATAAAATGTATCCCCAAAACCTCCATAAGTGACCATATGTGCAGACCCAGTGTACTCGGGCCCGAAAACTGTAACCCATCATGACGCATAGTGGAAACCCATGTACCACTCCGGAATGTATACCCACATACCATATGTGTTTCGACCAGTGTACACAGGCCCTCTAGAAAATTTCTCCCAGTGACCATATAGTGTAGACACCATGTCCGGCTCCTGGACTGTATATTCTCATAAGTGACCTATAGGGTAGACACGTGTACACCCCTGCAACTGTTTTTTACCTCTTCAGACCATTGTGGTAGACACCGTGCACTGCAACTGGGATATTACCTCCATACAGGACCATTAGGTAGAACTGTTCCCCAAACCCGGAGTGTATAACCCCCAATTCAGT
>JAODAL010084185.1:0-11004 GCA_025379985.1 Phyllomedusa bahiana
GGTGGAGAGTTTTGGTCTAGGAATATTTTTGTGCCATTCTCTAGATTCACTCATCCATGTCAAAGGCACTTTCAACCGATTTGGGTATCAATCCATCCTAGCAAATCATGTACAGTCAAACATGCTCATTGTCTTTTCTTGGGGATGATGGGATCTTCTCGCAAGGCGATGTAACATGGCATACTGCTAAAAACATTCCAGCATTGTTTGCAAGAGCATGAACAGAAATTCTAAGTACTAACCTTGCTCCATTATTCCCCATACTTAAACTCAATTTAACATTGGTGGGAGCACCCCGATTGTCGTGTTTACTCTGCCACACACTGTCCAGCAGCTGTGGACTGCAGTCAGCTTGTTTTGCTATCTGTGACAACCTACGAGAACCTTGCTAAGTTATTCCCAGCCCAACTAGCTGCTGTCTTTGCTGCACATGATGATTATTCTAGATATTAGCTGCTGGTCATAAGAATGTAAATTCTAGAAACCTGTTAAATCCAATAGGCTTTTTATTTTGTGGTATAACCAATAGATCGGTTTGAAGATGTGCAGAGGATCATGGTGATATGCATTTTTGAGAATTATTGGAAAATAGAAATTTTAAGCTCTCACATATGTATTTATTGTAACAGAAAAACTGTTCTTGATGTCAACAGTAAAAGTAGTAGCTTTCATTTTCTCCTCTCTGATGTCGTTGTTAATTTCTATGTCCTACTGTTGCTGTCCCCTCATTTCACTTTGAATATAACTGAGGCACTTACTGAGCTTTGTCTCAACCAAATTAATTCCATTATATTTGTATCTCACTGTCACAGCAAGCGTTCTTGCTCACAATGTGAAAGTCCTTCTATTGTTTTCCAATCTCTGCTTCAGCTCTGCAGCACTGTCTTGTTCTTCTCTATGTAGCGTTCAAATAACCCATGCTGTTTATGCAGTGTTACTGCTGATGACTTAAAAGGTTGTAAATAACCACACTGCATTCTCTCGTGTTTCATGCTTCTCTTCCCTCACATTTTAAAGGATAATTCTAAAATGTATACAAGGATAGTTTGTTCTTAATGAAAAATGCTAGATAATGAGCATCAGTGGTTTAAAAGCTGCTCAAGGGGCATGCAGGTTTTGATATACCCTAGAACTTGTTCTATTTTTAATCTAGGAGAGAACATATACAGTACGTGAATATTTCATTTTAGACCATATCTATGGAACCAGTGTTGCAATTTGTAAGGATGAAAAGTTAATAATTTTATCTGAGTCTAGTTTTGCCATTGAATACAGAATGATCATTCCTATAAGCCGCAGCATCTGGGACGCCTCATTATATTTTTTTTTTTTTCACTTATATAAAAAACTTTTCTGAAAAGATATGCAATAGAACAGAGGCAGTTATTCTAGCACAGCTACTCAGTAATTTCAACCTGAACAAAGGCTAATTTTAAATGTAATCATCACCTTTTTAAAGAGATATATTTATTTATAAATTTTATTATTTTTTAAATTTTTATTTTTTACTTTTTAATTTCCCGGGCTTCGAAAAATCATAATAATAATTAACTTCTACTTAGGGGTTTTTGTAGGCATGCTCTGTTTGCAGAGGCAGTAGCAAATAGAAAGAATGAAGGGGAAGGACTAATAGGGGACATCTGTCACCTTTTATCCACGTTGCTCCGTATGGTCTTTTCTTTTTTTATAATTAAATGTTCCCTTTTTATTTTATCCTACATGTAAATTTTTGTGTTGGGGCGATTGCGTTGGCTATCGAATCGATCGATAGTCGATATCCCCTACCCGAAAGGGGTTTTTCAAATGAGCGTCGATTAGAGCGAGCCCCCATTAAAGTCAGGGGAGACAAAAACCCCCCTTTTTATTACACCCAAACAAGGCGGGAAAGCGAAAAACACCCCACAACAGTCAAATGGATACGTGCTACATCTTGGGCAACCACTTGGTTATAAAAGTCACAGAAAAAAAGTCACAGACCATTTTCACTATCCCTGTCTTGTACCACAGCCTGACCCTTAAACCTGCATCCCCCAAAAAATTGAAAAGTGCCAAAGGCTTATGATTTGAACCATCATCTAACTTGAACTGGACATTGAATATCCTTTCCTGGCCACAGCATGAGCCCCAAACCTGCATGACCCCCACATTTGAAAAGTGCCGGAAAAAGGGGGTCTTTTAAACCACCATTTTATTTCACTGGACATTGACTATACCTGCCTGGGCCACAGCATGACCCCAAACCTCAAAAACCCCCACAATTTAAAAAGTGCCGGAAAAAAGGGAGCCCTTTAAACCCCACCATTTTATTTTTCCACGGACTTTGACTAAACCTTTTTCCCCTGGGCCACACATGACCCAGGGCCGGTTAAGGGGTCGGTGAGAGCCAGGCTGGCGCCCCGTCATTATTAACACCCCGGGTTTTTAAAATGCCCTGATGACCAGCAACAAAAACTGCGTGCTGAAGCAGATGCGAACGGAAGTGGAGAACTCCACCTTCCTCTACACAGTAAAATACCTGGGTAGCGCTTGTCCCTCCGATGAGTGTGGCCCAAATTGAGCTTACTTGGAAAAAACTGTGGTTAACCTCCTGTTACCCCCAGTGCCCTTTTATTTTGGCTTTCTTTTCTCATTATACCAACGTGCTGGGGGAAATGGCTCTGTACTTTGTTCTCTGTCCTGCTCCATACCCATTCCTCTGAAAAACCTACATCGGGTCAATTTTTTTCCTGTACCTCCCTTTTACAATTCAAGGAATTTTTTTAAAACACTATTTTGTAAATCAATTTTTTTAGTCTTTAATTCTAGAAAACACTTTTTTAAAAAATAGAGGGAATCCCCACCATGCTTTTTTTTTCTTTTTTTTTTTCATTTTTTAAATGGGTTGTCTCAATACGGGGATTGATAGCTAGTTAAAAGATCTTGCAAAACAAGTCACTTTTGCAATATGGTCCATTAACGTGTCCTACCTATTCCTTTTCTGAAAACACCACACCCTTAGCCACTCTTGAAAATTTGGGAAAGAACAAATGTCTGTTAGAAAAAAAACATTTTTTTAATAGGACCTGTAGTATACTGCATGTCACAGCAAAATGCCCCCAAAAAAATTCAAAGAAAGACCCAAGAGCCACTTTTGAAAATTTTGTGAAGAACAAATTCTATTAAAAAAAACTTTTTTTCGAATAGGACCTGTATATTGCTGCATTTCAAAGCAAAATGCCCCCAAAAATCAAAGAAAGACCCTTGGCCATTTAAATTGTGAAGAACAAATGCTATTAAAACAACATTTTTTCGAATGGCCTGTAGAAAAGCTGCATTTAAAAAGCAGAAATACCCAAAAAATTAAAAATGCCTTCTCACCACGTTAAAAATTGTGGGGAGAATTGCCACTTAGAAGCCACATTTCTTTCCCAAAGGACCATGATTATTGCGAATCACACTACAGACCCCAAAAATTTAAAAATATGATTCTCACCCCTTTTAAAAAATTTGTGAGGGGAAAAGCCACTTAAAAGCCACATTTCTTTTCCCAAAAGGACCAAAATTTTTAAGCTGATCTCCAGCAACTTACCTCAAAACTAGACAATGGAAAACTCTTAAGATAAAGTAGTAAATGGAATAGGGTGTTGTCATAAAACCCTTTGCTGTCTTTTACAGTCTCCTCACAGCAAAACCACAAAAGAACTTTTGGGAAAGAGAATAAAAAGCAGTAAGAAATGATTTTTTTAAAAAAAAAATTTTCAAGGGGACCATTTCTGTTTAAAAAGGGAATGTGAAGTAGACCGGCAAAAAAACGGTGACCCGGCAATTGGGCCACAACACATAAGATCCTCCTGATTCATCTTGATGAAAGTAAAAAAGTTTTCCACATTATCTGGGGAAAGCGGATGTGTTTTGCTGAAAGACCCCCACTGGCGAAGGTCCCCGCTCAGAAAAAACCTGCGCGGGCAGGACAACACCTCTAGGCGTGATGAGCCACTCGGCCCCTTCGCCCATTTGGAACCCAAAGTCTTTTGGGGCCGGAACACATGAAAAAAACACGGTGTTGAGACCAATGTCGTGCACCATGATCAAAGCTGATCTCTTTTTTGGTTTGGGGGTGGGGCCCTGCATTGCAGCTTTAGGAGGGGGTAAACAAGATTGCCAGGGGTCACCCTTTAAAGGGCTTTTTCCACCTTGCCTTCTGCTTCCGCTACGCCTATTTGGGCACCTAACTCCCTGTCACGTCGCTGATGTTGTTCCCCCCGTGCCCTTTTGGGGAACGTGAAGCAGATGCAACAGATGTCTCCATTGATAAAATCACAAGGTCTCCATTTCCTGCCTTTTACTCCTATTTTTTGGGGGGGGTGGGAAAGGAAGTGCTGAGTTTTGTTTTGTACCTGGGGTCCAGGAGGGGGGCCACCCATAACTGTTGTTCATTTTTTTAGGGGCCCTTTAAACGGGATCAGTTGGGGGAAATGGAGCACCAACACTCATGGGAGAGATGGAGCCTTTATTTCCCAACCTCTGGGTCAGGGGGCCTTTGCAAAGACTTCCCCCCATCTTCCCCTCCGCCTCAAATTCCCCCGCCAACCTCTTTCCAAGGGAGGGACGTCGGTAACATCGGTTCTAGGAATTTCCTCCTCCCCTCCCCTCCCCTGCCCCGGCACAGCTTCAAAAACAGGGCCCGACTTGCCCGAGATATGCACCCTGAGAGCGAGCCCACCTTGCACTACTCTGGGGCCCCGAACCACGCCTAATAAGACCGATGAAATTTGTGAAACTGTCGGGGGCCTTTGGATTTGAGAAAAAAAAGGCTCCGTGTCCGCATCTGTTCCTTTTCCCCTCCTCCTCGCTGGCAACCTGTTGTTTCAGAGTGTCCAACATCGTTCCAAAATAAGATCAAACCCCAATGCCATGCTACAAAACAAAATTTTCCGCACGACCATTTTTGGGGGTTCTTCAAAACTTGCAAGGGTGGTGCGAGCTCTTTCACCTGCCTCCCCCTCGGTGTTTTTTAAAAAACCCCGAGGTCCTACCGCTGCTTTTCAGGCCATGTGTCACTTGTACTGCGAATGGCATTTCGCGCTGCCACAACGTGGAGCATGTGGGGTGGAATTTCCAGCGTTTGCCACGTCAACAAGAGACGGTTTACGGGGAGGCCAGCTGACGCTGCAACGCACCAGGCGGACAAAGCAGGTGCGAACGGGGGGAAGTCAACTAAAACCTCGGCCTCTTCGCAGGCATCCAGACCCGGGTACTCTTTAGAAATTTTTTGGGCGACAAGGTTCAGACATGTGCCAGGGAAGGATGTGCTCCAGCCTACCCCATCTTAAGGGCGGCCACAGATTTCGCCCGTATCGCACCCACCCTTTCCTGGGACAAGGTTCTTGTCCCCAGCCAGCGGGCTCGTTTCTTAGAGCCCCACACTCCTGACCTTTTTGGGGGACGTCTCCAAGGCAGATTTAAAATTTTAACACGGCCCCGGTGTCCCTGGGGACGGATGCCCCCAAGGACCTTGGGGGGAAAACCCGCCCCCATCCCTGCGGTTTTGAAAAAGCGGGGCCCCAGCCGAGACCACCGTCACCCTCAAACATCCACCCCGCCACCCAGGAGCTGTCACAGAATATAGCGGCCTTGGGGCCCGGCTTACTATCCCCTGGTCCGGGGGTGGGTTTTGGGCTTTTCCGGGCACAGGGTGCAGACCCAACCCCGCCCCTTTAAATTTAATACACGGCTTTTCCAGGGGAGGGACCTTTTTTGGCAAAGAAATGCCTGCTCGGGATCTGGTAATGGGGGCAAGCGAGGGCCATGACTGGGGGGAACCCATCTGTGTCCACCAGACGGAAAGGCAACATTTCCAAGGCCAAAACCTGGCAATGCCGACATTTAGCTTTTGGCTTTGGGATGGTTTGGGTTAAAGTGTTTCTTCTGCTCCCAAAACCCGGAAAACAAAAGGCTGGCTTTCTAGACTGGCCGCTTACGCGTGCAGGTCGTCAAACTGGCGGAAGGGGAAAGGGGGAGGAGGGTCCCCTTGGGGCTGGGGGTACCGGGCGATGGGGGAGGCTGAAGCGGAGCTGATCCCCTGACATGACTCCGAGAGACATGGGCAGTGAGGAACACTTGGTGGTTGGGGAGGAGGAGGGGGCGGAGACAGAGGGTGTTTCAGTGGGTTGGAGGCCCGGCGTCGTCTGGGGCCTTTTTTGGCCCCAAAGGGGCCTCCCATTTCAACTCATCATTCGCTGCAGTACTAGACATTTGGTGGGGGTTAACCACTTAAGGTTCTTGCCTCACTTATTTTTTACGGGAAAGGCGGCATATGACAAACGCTGGTGAATCAAGGCTTGCTCAAAGAAGGCCCAGGCTTTTAAGCCTGGACCTTTTTGACGGCGATAACGAGGCGGGGTTTGCGCTACCATGGCTGGCGGAATCATATCAGCGGACTTCTGCACCGCCCCTCCCTTTTTTTTTAGGCGGGGCCCGTATTGACATACCCCCCCGTCTTCCTCCTCGTCCACTGATGAACGCTCCCCCAAGCAAATTCTGCGGAAAAGACCAGGGTGGGTCCGCAAAGTCGTCATCATCATCATCATCAACACAGTGACTTGGTCGTCCTGACTTTCTGCATCCAGAACTGCGGGGTACAAAACAAGGGGCCTGCAAGGCGTTGCCCACCCCCGGGGTTTTTTTCCGTTGACCGGGTTTTCCTCACCTCCCTATGGCTCAGTAAAACGGGGGTCCCGAGCAGACTAAATCATCCCTTTATCTTTTAAAACATCCTTCGACCCCAACCGCATTTTGTCATCAAAGAGGGCTTTAAAACAAGGGGGAAACCACAGTTGGGTAACAGTTACATTTGGGGGGCTTCATGTTTGGACGGATTTTTGTGAAAACTGGTGACGACATTTTGGCCGTGACTGCGAGGCGAGGAGGTAAGACCTAGATGCGGTTGCATTAACCACTAAGGACAGATTGCGACGATGTTCGTTTCTTAGATTTTACAGGGCCCCCTGACCCAGATACAGCCTTACGGTCCTCAACTGCGATCCCCCGGATTGGTTGTCGCCCGCACTGGGAAAGGAGCACCTTCCCTACCTCTACCTCCAGTCTACCCCCCCTTTGCTCGCTTACCACCTGCATTTTTGCTCCATGGTTCAAAATATAAAAATTTTTGAAAATATGGAATGTTTTTTGGGAAATCTCTTTTTAAAAGACGGCAAATAAAAGCTATTTTCCCAAAACCCCTAATCAAAACAAAATTGCTGGATTCAAAATTTAACTGCAAGGGGGCTATCAACAAACTGGACTGGGAAAAGTCCAAAAAACATGTATCTTTATGTTTTGGGATAAATAAACGGGATTTTTTGCAACCTTTCCCCAAATTTACCTTGGGAATATAAATTGCGGTTTTAAAAAATTACGTAATGCTGCGTTAAGAACAATCGGTGCGCAAAAGTCCAAAAACCGTACGTTATGTTTTGGTATAATAAACGATATTTTTTGCACCTTTCAATTCACCTGTGATGAAAAATAGAATTGCTGTTTTAAGATTTACGTAGATGCTGCGTCAATGAACAATGCGGTTGTGCAAAAGTCAAAAAACACGAAAACTGTGATTTTTTCGTACGATACACGGTATTTTTGGCAACAAACAACCTGTGCTGACTACAAGATTGCTGGATTGTAATTTTAACTGCAAGGTGGATATATCAACAGTCACGGGTGTAATGGGTAAAAATTGGGAAAATGAACACCTATCTGAAATGTATACGATAATAAAAGGGGAGTTTTGCAGCTAACAAAGAGACCTGCAGTTACTAGAAATGATGTGTATCCAATATAAGTTCAGGCTCCCCCAATATGCGGGAAAAATATTTCAATAGCAAACTGTTAATAATAAAGATATTCCACTACAATGTCCTACACAAAGCCCTTGGTGAACTTTATCCAGTGTTCTTTAAAAGATAGAGCTTGTCTTGTTCGCCCGCGGGGGCCCCCCCCCTCTGCTCCCACCACCGTGAATTTACAGCGGTAGATGCTGCTTTAAAAATTCTCTAGCTAACTACATAAAATCTTCAAATCTCAAAATCTAACTAAATTGGAAGGATCACAGCTAATAGTAGAGGTTTCTCTGTGCAGAAATAGACTAATTTCGCTGAGCTGTTTGGCCACAGGCAGAACGCAGGTCCTATCCCTATGAGACGCTGTTCTATGTAAAACGAGGTCATGTGATTTTTCCAGCCAATCGCAACCATACACATCCCAGTCATGACGTCGCACACACATCTCACCCTGCTCTATTCTGTAATCTGATTTGCTGGCCACCAAAAATTAAACAGGAAGCGCCGAAAAAGGCGCGATCTTAATAATGATGCACAGATTTTAACCTTAATTATCGCATGATCTGGAAATTTCGATCACCATAAAAACCTTGCCGATTTCAACTTTGTCGATAAAAATCGCTCAACACTAGTGATGATACTAAGATTACTGCTGAACCTGAATTCAGCATTAAGAACATAGAATGTACAGTATGAGACTATTAAAATAAAAAATTGAAAAAAAGATACATATGATCTGCTACCAACTGGGTGTGTTGGAATGCGTGTAAAAAATATATGGGTTGGTTGCGGCATATATATATATATATATATATATATATATATATATATATATATATATATATATATATATATATATGCCGCAACCAAGCCAGTGGCACCCAGGTTCACATTGTGTTTTTCAGAAATGTTTTTTTGTGCAGAACTATACGTTGTATTTTTGGCATATATTGCTTTTAATTTATAGAGGAGGATATGAAAGCCTCCATTTTGGTCTCTTGCACCCCGCCCACCTGCACAGCTTGTTTAGATTCAGTGCAGTATGCATGCAAAGTTGGGGCTTTTTTTATTTTTTTCCCCTCTGGATTATGGAGGTCTGATTGACCCAATGAGAAGTCTGAATTTGACTCTAGTGAGAGGTAAAGATAGAGTAGGACCACCCGCCTTGGGATCCAGTTGTAAGCCGGGGTGGCATAAGCCTTTTATGATCAAAACATGTGAACTAAGAATCTCAAAGTTTTTTTCATGTAATATAGATAACATAAATGCTTCTTTAGAGGTTTCCATGTATTGTATAGTCCTTTTAGTGTAGGGGTCTGGCTCACATACATCTAAAAACGTATGCAAGTTTCATAAGAGTATAAAAATGGAAATTGGAATTGAACAAGAAGTAAATATTGGAAGAATTCCGTTGAGAAAGGTCCTAGTGGACCGAAAGAGTTAAATGCATGGCTGAAGTCTTGGTGTAGGACAGAAGGGGTTGGGTTCTTAAAGCACTGGGCTCATTTTAAATTGGGATACAATCTGTTTTCTACAGATAAACTGCACCTGAATGGAAATTCTTAGATATCTACCTGAAGCTAAAAAATATTAATACGTATGTCGCTGTATAAAATTCTAGATTGAGTCTGATGGCAATTCTGGGATCAGGAATGAACTCTTCCTTAGAACAGATTGGTTCTCGCCTTATGGGTTTCAAAGCCTTCATCAGCAGGGAAACCTAAGCTTAAAAAACTCCTTATCTCTCTCCCTTCATCCACATTTTACCCACCCTTGGTTGAACTTGACGGATATATGTCTTTTTTCAACTGTACTAACTATGTAACTATGTAATTCACCCTGCCCAGTTCATTAACACATCCTGGCCAGTAAATGTGAGATGTACTGATAGATAGTGTAGGCAACCAGAAGCTTCCATTTCTGTTGCTTTGGCTTCTGTCTTATGTAAGGGAGAAGAAGCATCCTCAGATACCTTTGAAATTATTTTATGATACAATAAATGACTATGTGCTGGAAAGTTCAATTGGTATTTTTATTTACCTGCTCCATCTTTTATTGCTTTTTTATGTTATTGTACTACGTTTTTTATTCTTTATCAGAAGCCAAACCTGACCAGAAAAGTCAAGAGCAGCATCTCTGCATGACAAAACAGAAAAGGGGACACTTCAGCACAGGTTAATTGGACCAAGGCCACATAGTTTGTTTCTAATAACAGAGGCCACAGTGTGTATTATTATATAATTAAATCACTCAAAATGTGTATTATTATTAAAGGGGCAAAGTGTATTTTTTAATTAATGTAAAAGAACAAATTGTGCAGTACAGTTCCTTTTTAGGTGCACATTGTGTGCTTTATTTCATTTCCACGTTCACAAGGTATATTATAATTCATATCAGGAAGCACACTGTGTATTATAGTTTATTTCAGGTGCACAGGGTTTAAGTTTCCTAGCGGGGGAACAGGTTATATTATCACATTCAAGATGTATGGAATATATTTGACTTTTACGGAGGACAGTATGCATTT
Organism: Phyllomedusa bahiana; assembly: GCA_025379985.1. Lineage (NCBI taxonomy): Eukaryota > Metazoa > Chordata > Amphibia > Anura > Hylidae > Phyllomedusa > Phyllomedusa bahiana. Next base: position 10,345 of record JAODAL010084185.1, read on the forward strand.
TTTTTATTATTTTAGCTCAATGGAAAAGAGCTACAACTCTGTCTCACTTACTGTATCTGGCATTCTTTAAGAAGCTTTCAAGCGTTTGAGCCTTGCAATTTCACTGGGAGTAAAGCAAATCCAGATACTCCTCTACAGACAGCTGTTTCTGGTTGTTTGTCACTCATCAACGCAGCGTAGAGTACTTGATGAGAGAGACATCACTCAATTAGGGAGAGGCACTAGGAAGGTAAGTATAGACTTATATACCATGATTGCTCTACTGATATTTAAATATATTTAAACAAGCTTCAGTAAAATAACTATTGGATGTTGTGTTCCTCGAGTCACATCTGACTCACTGAACCTTCCAATTTCACTGGGAGTAAAGCCATACCAGATACTCATCTGCACACAGCTACATCAAATAGGTGGCAGAGAGTCATAGCTCTTTTCCTTTGAGCTTATTTGAGTACATTTAATTATTAATTATTATTAATTATTTCAATGGAGCATCATACATTTAAGTCTCACACACCTACATGGAGCCTCTCACTTATGAAGGACATTATCCGGTTTGAGCCACTTCTAGAGCCTCTCACCCAGCCAACCAATACTCTACTCTGCACTAATGAGGGGAATACACTGAGCGGAGCGGTTTTTATTCACTGATGTTTCAGT
>JAODAL010084186.1:0-11004 GCA_025379985.1 Phyllomedusa bahiana
GGGGAGCGTCCTAAATGAAATGATCCTTAAAATACATATGTGTTACACTTGTTACAAGTTTGTTTTGTCTGCTATCCCAAATGGAAAAAAAATTTTTTTACATACAGGTAACATATCCTAGCAGCTGAAACATTCCTAGTTTTGGTGCATGGAAGTCCCGTGGGCAAGATATAGTCCACAAAGGAAATGTTTTGTAGCAGCCTCAGAAAAAGGGAAGTTAAAAATTAATATCTTTTTTTTGAAAACTTTGAAATAAATGGTGCAGCACATATTTCCGTTTCTGACATGTTTCAGACCTATGTTGGTCTTTAGTCATGGCATCTATATGGGAGCCCCAGATTCAGGTAAGGAGAGTTGGGGGAGTTCTCTTTTTATGTGAACACTACTCTTTATTAAACAAGGCAGAATAAAAAATAAGCTTCGGCACTGCTACACAGCAGTTTCAATCCATGGCTATCATCCCCATGTAAATACACATATTTCCAACATGGCAATGGTGGTGCTCAATGAAACAAATAGATAGGTCCAACGAATCAACACTGGAGGGAGAAGGAATATCCACAGCACTCACCAACTCGTAAAAATCTTCCTTTATTTGAGCAACTTATAAACAAGGGACGGGATACAGGATATGTCCTCACAAAAATAGGTGACGGCCGTTTCGCAAACCTGCTTCCTTTAGGCCTTGTGGAAGATCACATGGCTATGTCTTTAAATCCCCCAGGTCTGTCAATCAAATTCCTAATAGGGTATGTTCACACGATGTACGTGGCTTTCAGGAGCTCGCGCTGATACGTGCTTACTCCCGCGGCACGGGGGGCCGCCGGCTGCCGGCCCCATTGACATTCATTACTCGGCGCGTATTCGCCTCAAGTAATTGACGTATCACTTATCTCCCTGATCCATGGGCCTAACTAGAAAGGGCAGGGCCCCATAGCAAACTTTACAATGGCCCCCTCTACCCGCACCATCCGTAAAGAAAAAAAAATAAAATACTTATCGTGTGTTCCATCAAGAATGACAGAAAAAATAGTGTACACCAGACACATCCCATACATGCCACTCACACGTCGGCCACATGCCAGTCACATTCTGCACACACCAGTTACATGCCGGTCACATCCCGCAATCCACCACTCACACGCCGGTCCCCATCCCGCAAACGCCAACCACTCACATGTCGGTCACATCCCGCACACGCCAGTTACTCTCACACTGGTCACATCCCACACACGCCAGCTACTCACACGCCAGTCACATCCCACACACGCCAGCCACTCGCACGTCGGCCATATCCCACACACGCCACTCACCTGCCGGTCACATCCCGCACACGCCAGCCATTCACATGCCGGTCACATCCCGCACACGCCAGCCATTCACATGCCGGTCACATCCCGCACACGCCCGCCACTCACATGCCGGTCACATCCCACAGACGCCAGCTGCTCACACGCCAGTTACATCCCGCACATGCCAGCCACTCACATGCCGGTCACATCCCGCACACGCCAGCCACTCACACGCCGGTCACATCCCTCACACGCCAGCCACTCACACGCCGGTCACATCCCACACACGCCAGTCAGTCACATCCGCACATGCCAGCCGCTCACACTCCGGTCACATCCCACACACGTACTGATATTTCTAATATTAGTGGACTGTGATTCTTTGATTGTTTACAGAGATTTTCTTTTTTTTTGCTTTGGGAGCATCACCCTCTACCCTACACTGAGTACTGGTCACTTATGTAGATAATACATACATACAAACATCTACATACAAACACAGATATATATTCATACACACACTACAGACACACATATATATATATATATATATATATATATATATATATATATATATATATAATATATATATATATATACATTCACATCTATACACACTAAAGACACACATATATACAGTCACATACACACAGAGACTTACCAGTATGCAATGCAGCTGTCTTATTCAGTCCGGATGTCTCAGGAAGACACAGGGTGGTTAAGGAATGGACACATGACAGCAGCTTCCTGCTCTTTAGCCGGCAGTGCAGACACCCCTCCTCCATTGTCCCGTCCCGACTGTGCCTGTGTGGAGGCACCGTGGGGGCCGCAAACAGCTCAGAGGAGAGGGGAGGAGGGGACCCGCAAACATCACAGAGGAGAGGAGAGGAGGGGACCCACAAACAGTACAGAGGAGAGGGGCCGCAAACATCACAGAGGAGAGGGGAGGAGGGGACCCACAATCAGTACAGAGCGGCGGGGAGGAGGGGGCCGCAAACAGGACAGAGGTGAGGGTAGGATGGTACCCTCAAACAGCACAGAGGAGAAGGGAGGAGGGGACCCGCAAATAGCAGAGGAGAAGGGAGAAGGGGACCCACAAACAGCACAGAGGAGAGGGGAGGAGGGGACCCGCAAACAGCACAGAGGAGATGGGAGGAGGGGACCCGCAAACAGCAGAGAGGAGAGGGGGAGTAGGGGGCCTGCAAACACCACAAAGGAGAGGGGAGGAGGGGCTGCAGGGGGAGCAGCTCTTTTAAAATATTTTTTATCAGCTCCGTGGAGCTGTGAGGTGATCGGGCTGCCCCCTAGTGACTGTATGTATGTTATGACAGGGCCCGGTCGACAGTAAAAATCAAGTTTCTGTTTCCTGCTGGCCAGGCCCCCAGGGAGTGCGGGCCCCGTTGCAGTCGCTATGCCTGCTTCGGCTGTAGTTCAGCCACTGCCCTCATCGTACAATATGATCGTATTGTACGAGCAGGGAGAGGAGGGGTAATCCATAGCTCTCTATGAGATCTATGGATTACCGCAATTTCTGCGCACATCTCACCTGTATTAGAGCGCAAATACATAGCGAAATGTGCAACGAAATTACCTCGTGTGAACATACCCATACAGACCATCTAAGTTCCCAGTGTAACATCCTAAATTACTATTCTTTATTAGCTGTTAGTCTTGAAGTTTGGGCCACTAGTAAAATGGGCCTGTTCCCACATTATACTGCCCTAATATAGGGCTGACAGATTCTCTTTTAGGGTGCTTTCACACAGTGCGTTTTTGATGCGTTTTATGTGCAGGAAGGCACAGCAATTAATGCTGTACACTGCTGCACTAAAAGAATGGCAAAAATCAAGATTTTTGCCATTTTTTTAGTGCAGCAGTGTACAGCATTAATTGCTGTGCCTTCCTGCACATAAAACGCACCAAAAACGCACTGTGTGAAAGCACCCATAGGGCGCATCCACACGGCAGTGGACAAATACCGGCCCTCCCCCCTCCATTGAGAAGCACAGATTCCGGCCGGTTTTCGGACGGAAGAGTGTGCTTCTATAATGTTTTGCCGCCGGACCGCCAGCGGCAAAACCGTCCGACGGCAAAACCCGTGCAGTGGAGACTGCTGCACAGGTTTTCCATAGAGCATAATTGTGCTCATTTTCGGCCGGTTTTTCAGGCGGTCTGAAAAACCGCAAACCGGCTGAAAAACCGGCCGAAAACCCTTGCCGTGTGGACATGCCCTTAAGATTCTACTATATCTGTTTGCTGTTACCAGCAGTTGCCGTGCCCTTGTTGTTAAAGTTAGGCTAGGTTTACCTCTGTCAATCATCATTAAGGCTGCCTACTGGACTCCTTAAGGGTGCTTTCACACGATGCGTTTTTGATGCGTTTATTGTGCAGTAATGTACAGCATTAATTGCTGTGCCTTCCTGCACAAAAATCTTATAAAAAAAAAACGCACCAAAAACGCACTGTGTGAAAGCACCCTGACCCAGAATAAGCAAAAATTGTCCCAGAACTTTTTTTTTGCGGTATACAAAATTTGACTGACGGAGGGACACACTTTTAAACCTTTCACAAGCGTTCAATGTTATTACACTTAGGTATGTTCCATACAAATTTAAAAGTGAAATTTACTAAAAACAGACTTCAATATACGCTTACTGAGAGGCGTACTTTGAAGTGAAAGTATGAAACCTACTTAGCTTGGTTTGTGCACTGAAAATACGCTCCACCATAGTTTCTATGGGATTTCATGTAAATGCCCTAAGAATTGGCAAGGCACTTAAATTTACGCGAGTGAAATTTGCTCAAAATACAGATATCCACCTGTGAAATACAAGTCGTGTCATTGATGGCGCGTATTTTACATTGCAATCAATGAGTGCTGCATAGAACAATGTTAGAAAATATTTTGGGGGGTATTCTGCGCAAAAAACCCCCCAAAAAAAGATAATTTTCGTCTTTCAACATACCCCGCATGCACTTTAGAAACTTTTCAGCACATTCAAAACATAAATCACAAACATGATGTGGACCTTCTTTTAACAGTCTCTTTCAGTTTTACAGTGTTTAAAAATTAAAAAAGTAATATACAATTCATAATATATTAAAAAATTATGTAACAGCAATTATATAAAACTCATTAAAAAGGTATTATTGGAATTACACTCTTAAACGCAGGAGTTTTCATAGGCAGACATTTATGTGTTATGGGTTGACAGGGAATCTGTGGGTAATATGAATTCATGTGGTTTCCCTGCTGTATTATTAGAATGCTCCCATTGGAACAGTTGCAGTTCTTTTAATAGCAACATATTATGTGCAATGTATAACTGTTTATGCAGTTTATTGCTCTCATTTTTTAGTATAGCTTCTCTAAATACGAAGCAACACTTGAAAGGTGAGGAAAAAATTACTTTTTTTTTATATAAGTTTTTGCTTAATAAACGGTATACAAAAGGATAATATGTAGTATGTCTTGGAATATGTATAAAATTGAGGAAAAAATACAAAGCATTACCCGTAGGAAATAATCGGAACACAGGTTTGATTGGTGCATCCTGCTTTTAAAAAATGGTGGTTTTCTGGGAAAAATATATTCGTTTTTGTATTAGTAAACCTTAAAGGGATTTTGCCACGAAGTAAAATTGATGTGGGAAGATTGCAAATGAAATAACAAACCATTCATTATTATTAAAAATTCTGCACCGTTTTTATTTTAGCTGCTCCTTTAGTGATCCATTGTTTACAGCTCGTCTCCAGGGGATACAACCAGGGCTGAGAGCTTCTCAGTCCTGGTCAGACATTACCTCTCCTCTTAGACATCTACTGAGTGTTCAAACCCCAAGTGCTGTCATTCTACTCCCGTCCTCTGTCCTCCTTAGTAATCAGTCAAATCATGCAAATAAATAAAAATAAATAAATAAATAAACCGTAATGAGGTCTGTGCATTGATAAAGAGAAAAAAAAAATCCACAGGTTTGGTTCCTGGAGGGATTTGAACCAAGGACCCTTGTGCTGTGAGGAAAAAATTTTACCTCTGAGCCACATTGTAGCTACTCACAGCTCTATACATAAACAGACCCATTTCTGAGCACACAGAGCTGAAGAGCTGGCTACAGGAGATATGAGAAGAGATCGTGGCAAAACCCCTTTAATGTGCGACTGGAAATATTTTAGTATCCTATGTTTTCAAAACATGCTAACAGATTTTTTTTATTATTATTATATTCTATTACAGGCTTTGGTTAATTGGGATCCTGTAGATCAAACAGTGCTTGCCAATGAGCAGGTGGATGAAAATGGATGCTCGTGGCGCTCCGGCGCAAAAGTGGAGCAAAAATACCTAAAACAGTGGTTCCTTAAAACAACAGTGTATGCAAAGGTATAGTTCAAGAAAAAAATGTTTACTTATCCTTTTATTGTACTAGTGCATCTCAAAAAGTAGAATATAATTGAAAATTAAAGGGGTTTTCCGGGACTATCTTTTTATTTGTTATAGGGCTCACAAATGTATTATATTAATCCTTGTAATTCATACTGTAATGAGTTTATACAATATATGGGTTTCTCTATTTGATATCAATTATCTTTTCAGGGATATTCTAATATTTTGAGATGCACTAGTATCTTAATTAACAGTTAAAGGGGTTGTCTCACTACAAGGATTGATTTTTTTTTGTTACAGATCTTGCAAAAACAAGTCACTTTGCAATATATGTCCATTAACAGTGTCCTACCTATTCCTAGATATCTCCTCTTGTATGGGCTGCATCAGCTCCTCAGGTCGCTATAGCTACAGACCTGTTTGATCTCTCATGATAGGCTGCCAGTGCTGGTGCTATAGCTGCAGACCTGTTGTCCTCAGAAGCTCGTCACTACAGGCCAGTAGTAGACAGTAATCAGGCACGTGAATTCAAACGAGAAAAAAAGAAAACAAAACTGAGGTAAGATGAATTGATGTAGTGAGACAACCCCTTTAAGATCTTTCCTTGTTTTCCTGTGGTATCCAATCCATAATGTAATTAGTCTACATAATAGAGTGAAAGCATTTGGTCTAAAATATTTAGTAATTGTAGAGAACATATTTAAGTTAAATTTATATAACTACTACAACCACCGTTTCAAATAACATGGGACATGTTAAAATGTAAAGAAAACAAGAATGCAATAATTTGGTAAACTCACGTAACCATATTGTAACAGTACACAGTGCTTTGGTCCATGCGCCCGCCATCAATCACATGTAACAGGATGTGCCGTAGTCGTGTCCGTCTCCCTACCTGGTCTGCTACTTACCTCCTCCTCGCTCCAGCCATCGTTCCTAACTTCCGTCTCCTCCTCTGATCTCCTCTGTTTAGCTGCATGCATGCGAATGTCCTTTAGGGGATGTGCAAGCTGGTTCTTCCTTATTTAAAGGGCCGGAGCGTGCCACCCATCTGCTGCTCAACCAACCACCTTGGACCATGGGCTATTTCAGGATACCTATTCCAGCATCCTGCACCCTGTTATTGGTGTTTAATTATTTGTCTCTGCTATACCTGTACATTTGTTCCTGTTTGCCTCTCTGTTAACGACCTTTTACTACGTTCCTGACCCTGCCTTATCTGCCACTTACCCTGACCTTACGTCTGAACCTGACCTTGCTTGTACGCTGCCAGCCCTTACCAATTACCTGTTCCTGACGACGTCTTTGCCTCACAACAGTACCATGTAAGTCTCTATGTTGGCTGTCTCCTCAACCTGGGAGTCGCCTGCTGCAAAGTTCAACTGGCCTTCCAGCGTACTGCAGTTAAAATCACGGGTCTCCTTAGACTCTGCTCTCTGGCGTAAGTAAAGCCAACTTCTGACGGTGACCTTAAGGATCCACCTCCTGTCTCCAGTAAGTATGATTATGACACATATTTTATTCACAACAGAACATAGAACACATATCAGAGATTGAAAGTAAGGCTATGTTCACACGGTGTATTTGCAGGGCGTAATTACGCCCCGCAATTACGCTGTGTGGACGGGGGCGGGGCGGGGGCGGGGGAGTGAGCGGGGGCCGGCACTTCGCCGGCCCATAGACAATCACTGCTAGCGGCGCGTATACGCCGCTAGAAAGTGACATGTCAATTATCTCCCCGCCTGGCGGCTTCGCCGGGCGGGGAGAGGAGACGTAATCCATAGCTCTCTATGAGAACTGTGAATTACCGTAACGAATGGGCCGTTTTCGGCCCTTAATTGGCGCACTTCGGCGCGTAATTACGGACCGATATACGGCCTATTTTAAGCCGTGTGAACATAGCCTTAGGCCCCGTTCACACGGCTTATTGCCGACGGATTTGTGCGCCGTATTGAGCGCACAAATCCGCCGTGAATACGGGGCGGGACGGGGCGGGCCGGAGCGCGGCGGGGGCGCCGCTCCCGGCCCCATAGACAATGCATTGTTTACGGCGCGTCCGCGCCGTAATTAATGTGCATGTCACTTTCTCCCCGCCCAGCGGATTTGCCGAGCGGGGAGGAGCGACGGATTCCACTGTTCTCAATGAGAGCAGTGGATTACCGTAATGACTCCGACGGATTGGCGCCGTATTGAAGCGCAAATCCGGCGCGGAATACGGCGCCAATCCGTCGGCAAATAAGCCGTGTGAACGTGGCCTAAGACTTTCATTTCATGTGAAAAAATTAGCACATTTAGGAATTGATGGCAGCAGCACATGTCAAAAAAGTTGGGACAGGTTTAAAAAATGCTGGGGAAGTAAGTAGTTCTAATGAAAAAACAGCTGGAGGGTCAATTTACAACTAATTCTGTGTATAAAAGAGCATGTTAGAGGCAGAGTCTCTCGGAAACAAAAATAGTCATAGGTTCACTAATCTGTGAAAAAAAATTGTACATTGAAAGGGAATCCACAGTTTTTACAATTATTACAGGTCCAAAGCACAAGACCGAAATCCTTAAACATTCACTTGACTTTTTCCTTAGCTAATTTCTGTCAAGAACATTGTTTTTATTAAGACCATGATTGGATTCCCATTAACATTTACATCAATACCTACTGTACATGAACTGAAATGTTATTCCCACCACACACATTGATGGCAAATCAATACATCCTCTTTAGACATGCAAAACTAATAGGAAACCAACACTTCATACAAATAAATAAATAAATAAATAATATATATGTATATATATATATATATATTATAAATATATATATATATGTATATATAATATATATATATATATATAGATATATATATATATATATCTATATATATAATTTAATTGTTAAATGCAATATAAAGACACACAAAATGTAGATATGCTTGACATGCAACACCAGTGGTGGGATTAAACTCCCATTCCTGCTTCAAGTAGTATAAAATTATGTAGTTTTATTAATAAATCTTGGGTTATATATAATGAACAGCCATTAAATTGGATGGAGAAAGAGTAACAATAGCATACAAAACTGAAATAAATATAATTGGTCAGAAAGTACGTAACCCAAAATGATAAACCAGATGGGAGTGTAGAGACTCAGATGCCGTTTTGCTTCCGCTTCTTCTAGGGCCATAACTGACAATAAAACCCAGCCAACAAAATAAAGGAATAACCAACCAATCACACAACTGAGTATATGATGGACACATGGCTGAACCAATAAGGGAATCTCAGATCATGATCACATGATGGACAGCTCAGTAAACCAATTGCATGATGGACTATACCAAAAAGAAAACAAATAGGGGAGAACCACAATGATTGGGTAAATAAATTACTTTTTGAAAAGCCACTAAAAAATAAATAAAATGAAAATGTATATCAATAGAACCCAACTAAAATGTAATAAAATGAGGTGGTTAACCCCTTCCCTATATAGGACGTACTAGAACATCCTAGCAGGAAGTACGTTCACACAAATGAAGTATCGGTACGTTCTGCAGATCATATGGGCTCAAAAGTGAGCCCCGTACAATCGAGGCATGGGACCAGTGGTATATTAGCTCCGGCCGCTGGTGATTAACCCTTAGCTGTCGCGACCTATTACGATCGCCACAGCTAAGGCACAGACAGAAGGAGTGAGCTCCTTCTGCCTGTAATCACTGCAGCAGCGGCACCAGCGACTCTGCTGTCTCCGTATCTGACAGCCGGGATGCTTTACTAAAACATCTGGACTGCCTGTGACGTCACCATGCCCCGCAATGCAATGAGGGCATTGTCGGGCATGGTGACTGACAGTTGCTATAGAGACCAGTAAAGAGCAGTTCTGTTCTTTACTGATCTCTATTTTCTCAGTGATCTGAGGATCACTGATCCAAATCCGCTATGGGGAAAAAAAGGTAAAAAAGTAACCACGTACAATGCCCTTTTCCCCATTACAAATGACAATCGCCCCCAAAAAGATAAAAAATAAAGTAATTATATTAGGTATTGCCGCATGCGGAACAACCTACCCTGTAAATTTGTTATGCTCCTTAACCCGCACGGTGAACACCACATAAAATGGAATGAAAAGTGATCAAAAAATCATATAGATGCCAGAGTGGTGTCAATTAAAATGTCTGTTCATCCCGCAAAAAAAAAAAAAAAAGTCCTTACACAGCTCTCTATATGGAAAAATAAAAAGGTTGTGGGTATCAGAATATAGCAATTCATAAATTGCTCAACATAAAAAAAAAACTATATAAATTGGGTATCATCGTAATCATGTCGACCCAGGGAGTAAAACTAACTTGTCACTTACACTGCACGGTCAGCCCTGTTAAAAATAAAGTTGAATAAACACTACTAGGATTGCAGTATTTAAAACTGATCAAAAAGTCTTGTCCTCCCAAAAATGATACCAATAAAAACGACTACTCATCCTGCAAAAACCAAGCCCCTACACAGCTCCGTACACAGAAAATATTACGATGGCGATGCAAAAACATGTTTTCCTTTTTGAATAAAAGTGGTTTTATTGTGTAAAAGCAGTATAACTTCAAAAAATATACAAATTGAATATCATTGTAATCGTATTGACCTGCTGAGAAAAGCTAGCATGTCATTTATACCACACGGTGACCGCTGTTAAAAATAAAAATAAAAAACACTACCAGGAATGCTGTATTTTGTTCAAAACACCTCACAAAACCCTTGATTAAAAAGTGATCAAAGCGTCATATGAATCCCATAATGGTACCATCAACTCATCTCGTAAAAAAGCCCATAATCAGCTCTGTATATAGAAAAATAAAAAAGTTATGGCTGTCAGGGTTAACAAACTTCCTAAAGACTGTTGATAATACTTTAAGGAGTCTAGTTTTAGATGAAGTCCTTTATGTGGGTAGCTAATATACAGGCCCCTCAAAGCCACGTCAGAACTGGATGGTCCCTAAAAAATATATATTGCAAATTTTCTTGAAAATGTATACATTGACTACTAAGGGCGACATGTATGATCGGGAGTTGCGCCTGTTTTCTGGTGAAAACGGCGCCTCACCGATCCGAATCCCCTTTGGGCGCAGGATGCGATGTTAGCGCAGCCTTCGCCACTTTCGGCTGCGCCTAACATGAAGGGGCGTGCAATGGGCGCGGTGTGGGAGTTCTGGAGCGGGACGCGGCGCTTTCGAATACTCCGAGGCATGTATGATCGCGGGTCGGCAAAGTGCGGCGATTTTCACCCCCTCCCACTCCGAAGGCAGACCTAGTTTTAAGTTTGGGCTAAAGACCCAGCACGAAGTAAGG
>JAODAL010084187.1:0-11004 GCA_025379985.1 Phyllomedusa bahiana
ATGATGCCTTGGGGTTTTAAGGGCGACTCTAGTCCCCCCTCTTGAAGATGAAAATTTAAAAGCGCTTTTCAAGAAAGTCCCGGGAAAAAACAGGGTTGGGAAAAATATTGGGGGAGAGTAAACGTAAATATTTTAACCACATTTCCAAAATTTGTACATAAATTTTAAAATTTTCAGGAAAAAATTGTTTTGGTTTTTTTTTTCCGAGAGTAAAGTCCCCTTCCCCGTTTCTCTGTTTAAGAATATCTTTTGGGGTCTCCTAAAAATCCGTTGGGGTTTTTTTTTTCCCTTTTCAATTTGGGCCTTGTTTGTGGTGTCAAACTGTTTCTTTTTAAAAAACCCTTTTCCCCTGGACATTCCCTCCGGGGGCTAATAAATTCCCCCAAAAGGGGAAAATCAGGAAATTTGCGTGAATTGGATGATTACTGTCTGATTAAAAAATCAAAAATTACCAAACAGTTTTCCCTAAGAAAACACAAAGTCCCAAAACCCTTTAATGAAAAATCCCCTTAAAATTTGAATCCCTTTTTTTTTATTGCCCCCGCCAATACGACATTTAAAAACAAACAAAAATTAAAAAAGGAAAAAAATTTTTAGGGTTCAAAAAAGAATTATAAAAATTTTTAAACAAAAAAGCATTTTTAAAATTTGTTCGCATTATAAAAAAAATATTCTGGCATGAAAGGGGAACCCGACAAAATAATTCCTACTTTTTTGGGAAAAAAAAAGATATTGAAACAGGGTTTAACTTTTTTCTAATTAAAAAAAATATGGTCAGTTTCCCCAAAACAAAAAGATGGAAAATTTTTTTTGTTTTTAAATTTTAATGGGTTTCATTCTCTGAACATTTGGGTTAATTCAAAGTTTGCAATTTTTCTTTTTTTTTTTTTTTCTTAAAAGACTCCCAAATTTTAAAATGGTCATACACTAAATTCCCAAAAACAAAGCAGCAAAAAAATTTTCAAAGTTTGTCAGAATACAAAATTTTTTTTCGGGTATGAAATAATTTTTAAACTTTTAGCACCCAAAAAACCAAAAAAAGGGGGACATTTTACATTGTTTGGGTTTTTTTTTCCCTTTTTCTTTTTTGGAGGATTTTATTTTCAAATCAAAAATTTTCTGGGGAAAACCCCTCATTTTGAGGGAAAAGTAAAATTCCCCAAATTTGGGTTTACCAAAACTGATTTTAACCCCACTTATTTTCTGCGCAGAAAAATAAGTGATCATCAAGTCTTTTAGTATAAAAATTTAGCAAACCGATCCTCATCACGCCCAAAGGGGGTGAGGGGGATAGAAAGTTGGGTCTGTTTGCTTAAAAGGGTTGGGTTTTGGGAGGATAATTGCCTTTTATAAACCCAAAAAGGGTTTTTTCATTTTTTTTATGAGGATTTTTCCCAAAGGGAGTGGGCCAAAACCCCAAATTTTAAAAAATGCCTCCCGAAAATTTTAAAACAAATCCCCGTCTGAAAAAAAGCGAATCCTTGTTGAAATTTCGACAAATTTTCAGACAAATTTTAAAAAACCTTTGGGATTTGTTTAAAAAACCATATGCGAAGAGATTTTTGGTGAAATTTTTTCAACGGGGATTTTTGGTTGCTTTTTTTCCCCCAATTTGAACAAAAAATTTTTCCATTTATCTCGTTTGGGTTTTTGGAAATGGATCTGACGTAGAAATGTTTTGGGGTGCATTTTTTTTTTCTGTAATATGGCAGATTATTGAACTGTTCGGTTTTTTTTGAAAAAATTGTGGTTCGAAACAAACCCTTGTGTGCACTAAAACTAGATTTTCAAGGGCTTAAATTTGGATCTATTACATTGGATTTTTTACTTTTTTTATTTTTTAACTTGTGATTTCAAATGGAAAAACCTTCCCTGTAGAAAATCAGCCCTGTGAATGTAGCTAATGCCAAGGACAAAAAACCCAACTTCCAAAAGTTTTTTTTTAAAAAATTAATTTTTTATGAAAATCAAAAACAGTTATTTTAGATGATTATAAAAAAAACAAAAAGCTGGGTACATATCCCATGGTTACTAAGCAAATGTTACGCAATGAAATTAGGATATCAGTGGAAGGGTTGCTATAGTAGGTGTGGGGACCATAGTCCCCGCGAACCAAGTTAACAGTCCCCGAGGGTTTGGGCGCGGTTTCCAACAGGTTCCAAACGCTACGAAGTCCAAAAACGATGAAAAAAGGAAAAATTGAACCCCCCTAAAAAAAGGGGAAAATCAGAAGGCAGCCAAATAAAAAAACAATTTTTTTGAGTATTTAAAAAAGAATCTTAGACAGTGAATGCCAAGGATAAAAACCCGTGTAAACCTGCATCTTGTTGACCGTTTCGAATTAGCGATTCTGTCTAACAAAATTTGTAAATTTCCCCTTCCCTTTTTTAGGAAACACCCCTTCAGCAAGGGGGGGGGAGGAGGAGAGAGAAAAAAAAAAAAAGGGAAAGGAAGAAAAGGAAAAAAAAAAAAAAAAAAAAAAAAGGGGAAAGAAGGGGGGAAAAAACAAATTCCCCCACATAAATTTTTTTAAAAAAATGAGATGTTTTAAATTAGACCGGGGGGGTTGGGGGTGTTTAAAACAAAAGGGAATCCAATACCCTTCCCTATTTAGTAATGACCCTTTTTGGGATCCCCCTTTTTGGTTCCAATAGAAACGGGATTCAATTACAAAAAAATTTTTAAAAACCCGATAAAATTTCCCATGATGTGTATAATAAAAATTGTTTGACACGTTGGTTTCATTTCTTATGTCGGGCACAAGAGGGCACCTATACATTTTTTCCCGGGTACTCTATTTTTAAAAGCGTCTGGTATTTTTGGGCCATCCAACTTCTCAAGTTACATGTTACACTTAAAGACAAAAAACAAACATTATAGTTTCGCAATTCAAGAATTTTTTTTAATTTTAAATTACTCCCAATCTAGTGCCCTTTTGGATTTTTTTAGTTTGTTTTCTATTTTACAACATGACTCTAGATAGCCCAAACAAAAAGAAACCTTCTATTTTAGCCAGGTTTTCTTTTTTTCTTTTAGTTTTGACTAGGCAGGTGCAAGGGGGGAATGCAGGGGGGGGTCCCTTTCCCTTTGAAACGAATCTAAAAGCCATTCGCAGCAACATCAAAGGGAGGATATCTTGAAAAAATATAAGGAAGGTTTTTAAATGAAAATTTTTTTTTTAATGGATTAAATTTCAGGGCTATAGGGAAGTAACAAAAAATTGGACTCGTATTTTTTTTGTTTTTGTTTTTTGTCCCCCAATTTCTTAGGTATAACAGGTTGATTTTTTCTCGTTTTCCTTTTAAAATTGACTGCCCCCCTATCTAACCCCCCTTTTTTGGGTTTCCCCCTTTTTTTCGAAATTATCAACAACTTTTTTTTGGTTCCAATTCAAAGCTTATTTTGGATGAAAAATTTTTCTCTTCATTTAAACCCAAATTTTCCCCCTTTTTTTAAAGCTTTAAAATGTATGCATTGGGGGAACAAAAACTGGCATAAAATTTTATGCTTTTTAACAAGTGTTTTTTTTCCCTAAATGTTAAAGTTTAGTTTTTTTTAAATCCAAAAAAGAAAAAAAGTAAAGGGGAAAGATCCAAAAGTTGAAGAAGTAATGTGGTATTGAAATGAAAAAATTTAAACCAAAACCCATTATTATTGAGATAGAAAAAAAAAAATCTTTGCGGATGTCACATCAGAATTCCTTTTTGACGTTGAGGGACTATGTAACCCCCGGGTACAGCTTAATAGGGTTTAACAAATGGATTGTCTTCAGAAAAAAATTTTAACTTTTCCCAAACCACGATAAAAAAAAGGTTTTTGCAAAAAAAAGGGGGGAAAAACTTGGCCCCCCCATTGTGCTCCTTTTCTTCTAAAAGGAAAAATGTATTGAAAAAATTTAAAATAATTTGGGGGAAAAGAAAAATAATCTTTCCCATCAGAATTTTAAATCAATCATTCACCCCTTTTGGGGAAATTTTTTCCCTTTAGGTGGAATTTTAAATTGCCTTCAATCCTAAAAAAATGTGGAATTGCTGTTTAAAAGCGTTTTCAATTTTCGTAGGGGTTATCCAAAAACTTTTTCCCCACCTTTCAAAATTGATCAAAATTTTGGGCAAAACATTTTTTTGTATTTTTAAGAAAGCCAAAACTTCCCCAAAAACCAAAGGCGCAGGGAAGCATCCACCCTCGCACATACGTTTTTTTAAAAAGAAACCTTGAACCCCCACAAAGGGTTTCCCTTGGGGTTTGGGGGAATGGGTTTCTTATGGAGCTTTGGGAGGGGGTTTTGGAAAATAGGGATAACCGGGCTTTTAAAAAAATTAGGTTTCTTAAAATCCCCGGGGCTAAAAACCCTTTTTGGTCCCTCATCTAGAATTTTAAATAGATCTTTAGAAAACTTTTAGTGGGATTTTGAAAAAGTATCTGTTTTATGGGGGCCCCCCTATTTTTTGAAAAAGGGTTTTATTCAAAAAAATGTAAAGCTGTTTTCAAAAGAACGTAACGGGACCCTCCCTTAATGCTTTCCCGAATTTTTAGTTCTTTTTTTTGGCTAAGAGTTTTTTTAAGAATTTTTTTCTTCTGTATTGTCTATTAGATCCATTTTAAAATCAAGTGGGCCAATAAGTTCCTTCTGAATTTAGATCTTGAAATTTAAAATTTCTAACTGGGGCTGAGCGAGACACAAGAGGTTTTAAAAAATCTCTTTTTTTTTGTTTTAAACTGAAATTGCTCTCAAGGTTTTTGTTTTGACGTTCATCCAGATCTTAAAGATTTTAACACATAAAATTCCGGGAAAAGAAACATTTTTTTTAAACCCCCAACTTTGGGCCCAACTTTGCCCTTTTTTGGAGAAAGGGAAAAAACCCTTTAAATTTCCCGAAGTTTTTAGGCGGCACTTTCTTCTATTTTTTAAAAAGGGCTTTTTCCCCGGGTTAGTTTTTTCTCGCAAAATTTTGACATCCTTAAAGTTTGATATAGACCCGAAATGATGATCGGGTTTGGCTTTTCCCCCAAAACCTTTGGGCAAAAATTTTTTTGTCTCTTTGATAAAGAGAATAAGGAAGAAAAAATTTACCACTTCATCTACTTGGGAAACCCCCTGATAAAATCCCCGGATCCGTTTTCGGGTTCTTTTTTTTTGGGTTTTTTCCTGCCCTGCGATGTCGTTTTTTTCACCTCTTTCTCCTTTCTTTTGGGGCCGGGACATCTGGGGAGTTGAAAGGGGGTGTTGGGGTTTTTTTATTTCTTTTTGGGCGTCCCGAAAAAATTTTGAAGAATCAAAAAAACTCCCCCAAAACTCACTCCGTTTTATTGAAAGTGGTGTGTACAATGGTCTACGATTTTTCCCGATCTCAAAAATTTGGGTCGAGGTGAATCCCCTTTTCCCTTCCCCCCCCCAGCCTTTCACAGTTTTTAGACTCGTAATCCAAAGGGTCTCTTTGAAATTTTTTTTTTCTTGATTTTAAAAATTTTCTTCTTCTTGAAAGGCAAAAAAATTTATTTTGATTTTTTTATCCAGATTGCGATTTTTTTCTTTATTTTATGGGGGCTTCATTGCTCTTGGGATTGTTTTTCTCATCTTATTTTTATTAAAAAGCTTTTTTTTCCCAAAGAAACAATAAGTCTCATAAGTTTTCATAGAGCATCTGTTTAAAAATTTTTATTCCAAATTTTCCCCCTTTTAAAAAGGGTCTTTGGGGATATAGTAGTGGGATTTTTTTAAAAAGTAAACCACCTTGGGACCTAAAATTTTTCTATATATTATTTAGGGTTTACAGTTTAAAACCCAAAATTTTTTAAATTTTTTTTCATAAGTTTCTCTAAAGGGCCCACTTTGCTTATCCAGATCCACAGTAATTTTCCTTTGGGCCTTTAAACAAAAATATGTGCTTGCCTTCTGGAATTCCCCCGGCATCCCCTTACATTCTTAGTGGGATGTCTATCCCCAATTTTCTCACTCCTTTTAGACATATTTCCCAAAAAAGGGGGCACTAAAAAGGGGGGGAAAAAAAGTTTAAATCCCAGCAGCAACCCAATTAACAGTCAAACCCGGGGTTTGGGGGGGGTTCCCGGGGAGGTTCCAAAATGCTTGGGAATTTCCCAAAACGATGAAAAAAAGGTTTAAAAAAAAAACCCCCCTCTTTAAACAAAGGGGAAGAAACAGAAAAGGGAGCCAAATAAAAGAAACAAATTTTTTTTTTTGGGATCAAAAAAGAAATCTTTGACCCGTGAATTTCCCCAAAGGGTAAAACCCGTGGGGAAAAACCGCAACTTGTTGCCGGTTTCGAATCTAGGATTCTTTTTTCATAACAACATTTTTTCAAGTTCCTAAATTCCTTTTAAAGGAAAAACCCATTCGCAAGGGGGGAGGGGGAAGAGAGAGAGGGGAAAAAAAAAAAAAAAGGGGAAAGAAGGGGGGGAAGAAAAAAAATTTCCACAAACAATAATTTTTTAAAATGAATCTGTTCTATAATTGAGGGCCCGAGGGGTTGGCAGTTTTTTAAAAATAAAACCCAAAAGCTTTCCCCTTTAGTAATGACCCTTTTTTTGTCACCCCCTCTGGGTTCCCAAAAGAAACAGATTCCCAAAACAAAAAAAAAATTTTTAAAAACCGGGTACATTTCCTGATGTGGTTTTAATAGAAATGTTTAGACACGTTTGGGTAAAATTTCTTTTGTTGCACAAGAGCACCATATACGGTTTCCCCTAAATCTATCTTTCAAGCGTCCCGGTTGTTTCATCCAAGGATCTAAGGGTTTAAATTTTCACATTCCCAAAACAAATAAAAAAAAAATTCTAGATTTTGCAATTCCCAAAATTTGTTTTTAAAATTAAATATACTACCTCTAGGGGACCTGGATTTTTTTTAGTTTGTTTTTACAACTTACAAAATTGAGCTTTTTAGATTTGACCCCCCAACGAAAGAAAAACCTTTTATGTTGAGCCAGGGGTTTTTTTGTTTTTTTAAATTAAATTTTTACTAGGTAAAGGGGCAAGGGAAAGGGAAAACAGGTGGGTGCTTTCCCTTGAAACGAATCTTTCAGCCCCTTCTGCAGCAACGTTTTTAAGAGGATCATCTTGAAAAAATATAGGAAGGTAAATTAATGAAAAATTTTTTTTTAAAAGTTTTAAAATCACTGCTAATGTTTAAATAAAAAAATAAGGACTCTGTTTTTTTTTGTTTTTGTTTTTGTCACCATCTTTTTAGAGTTTTAACGGTTTTTGATCTTTCTGTTTTCTCCAAACTTAATGACCTCCCTATCTAAGACCATTTTGGGTAAACCCCTTTTTTTCCAAACTTTTCAACAAATTTTTTTTTTTTCCCAATTAAAGCTTATTTTGGATTTAACCCAAATTTTTCTTCTTTTCCCCAAAAATAGTTCTCCAAAATGGTTAGCTTTTTAAAGTATGCACTGGATACAAGAACTGGATGAAATTTGCAAATTTCTTGCTGTTGGTTTTTTTTAAAAAGTTATTGTATTGATTTTTTTTTTCCTCAGAAAAACCAGTCAAGGAAAGATCCCAAAAAAATTTTATAGGAAAATAAAAGTTTTTATTAAATTTTTAAAAAAAAAAAAAAATAAACCAAAAACCAAATTAAATTTTTGGGGGTTATGAAAACAAAATGCTGGGCGGGGTGTAAAATCAGAAATTCCCTATGACGATGACGTCATCTTTGTAACGCCCCCGTACAGCTTTAAAATGGTTCAAAAAAATGGATTTTTCTTCAGTAAAAATATAACATTTTCCCCAAAACCCCATTCAAAAAGGTTTGCAAAAGAAGGGGAAAAAATTGGGTCCCCTTGATGTCCCATCTTCTGAAGGGGAAAATTTTATTGCAAAACATAAAATTTTTTTTTGGGGGAAAGTAAATAATCTATTTTCCACAGAAATAAAATTATATCATCCCCATATGTGGGGTTTTTTTCCCTTTTTTGGAACTCTTTTGCCCTTAATCCTAAATTTAAAGTTGGAAAATTTCTTATACACGATTCAATATCGCAAAGTTTAATTTCCCAAATAAAATTTCACAAAAATTTTAAATTATCTACATTTGCAAAACATGCTTTGTATCTTTAAGAAAGGGCCCAAAAAATCCTTTAACCAAAGGCTGCAGAAGGAAAAATCCACCACTCCAATTTTTTCATTTAAAAAACCTATGGCCACGATGGGTTAATTTGGGGGCGGGGGGAAAAGGTTCTTTTGGGGTTTTGGGGTGAGTGGAAAATAGGGGATTAAAAGGGGGGTTTCACAAATAGGGTATATTTTCTCTTGGGTAAGGGTTCCCAATTTTAGTCCCTCATTTAATAATTTAAACAGTCTTTAGGAAAAAATTTTTTGTGGGATATGAAAAAAGTATTGGGTATGTGGCCCTATTATCCAAAAGAAGTTATCCCAAAAAATGTAAAGGGCTAGTGTTCAAAAGAAACGACTGGGCCCCCCTTATCGCTCTTGAAAAAAGTTAGATCTTTGTTGGCTAAGAGGGTTTTTAAAAGGGGGTTTTCCCTTTTCTTTGTATTTCTCATATTTGATTTAAGTATAGAATCCCCAGTGGAGCTCAAAAAGTTTTTTCTGAACTAGATCTTGAAATTTTTTCTAACGCAGCCGAGCGAGACACAAGAGGAAAAAAATTTCCCCTTTTTTTTTTTTATTTAAAATGAACATTGCTCTCAAATTTTTTTGTTTTGAGTTTCATCCAGATTATTAAATTTTTAAAAAATAAACATTCCGGGGAAAAAAAAAATTAATTTTAACACCAAAATTTCCCCCAAAATTGTCATTTTGAAAAAACCTCTAGTTCCGAAATTGTTTGGCAGTCACTTTCCCTTCTATGGGTTTTGGGAAATTTCTTTTTTAAAAGTTTTGATTTCTCCCCAAAATTATTGACCCCTTAAAAGTTTGATTTAGTTTGAAATGAAGAAACAGGTGCATAGCCCAAAACTTTAGACAAAAAAGCTTAGTCTCTTTGCAAAGGAAAAATATTTGAAACCGATCTCATTTTTAAAAAATTGATGTGGGGAATTTGTCTGTTCCCCCCCTTTTTTCCTTTTTTTTTTTTTTTTTTTTCCCTTTTTTCTCCCTTTCCCCTTTTTTTTTTTTTTTTTTTTTTTTTTTCCTCTCTCCCCTTTCCCCCCCCCTTGTGAATGGGGGTTTCCTATAAAAGGGGAAGGAAAGGGAAAATGAAAAAAGTTGTTAGACTAAAATCCCCTAGATTCGAAACGCGGGGCAAAAAGGGTGAGGGGTTTTAAAATTGGGGTTTTTTCCTGTGCATTCAAAAATCTTTAAAAATGTCTTTTTTGATTATCAAAAATAAATTGTTTCTCTTTTTTTGGCGCCTTTTGATCTTCCCCCTTTTTTTGTGGGGACCCTAAAAAGCTTTTAAAAAGGGGTCTAAATTTCCCCCCGTAAACCCCCAAAGGGGAAACACCAGTTCTACAAACCTCACATAAAAATGGTCCCTTTTTTAAAAAAAGCACTTGGGTTTAGCAAATTTTAAATTATACCCTGGAAATTTATAACTTTTGTTAAAAGGGAAAAAAATGAAAAATTGGGGAACGAAAATATGTATCCCTTTAAAATTTTTAAAAAATTTTCCCAAATTTGGCCACAGTTAGGTTTTTTTGGGGTTTTTGCAGGTTTACTACCTAAACCATGGTTTTATTTTGGTATTACTTTTTAATTTGAAGTGCAATTTAAAAAAAATACTTAACTTTTAAACTTGTATTTGTTCTCTTTAAATTTAAAGGGGTTCCCCTAAAAAAAAAAAATTTTCTTTTCCTCATAAAAAAAAAAACAATAAAATTTTAAACTTAATTTTTTGTCTTACGCGTTCCGGGCTGAAGTATGGCGGCATTCCCGGGTTTATTTTTTACTTGCTACTCTTCAGCCGGAAAAGAACCTCTGCACCCAATCAGTAATTTCAGTATTTTCCCTGAAGTCCCCTTTAGGAAGTCAGCAACATAAAAGCTGTGATGTCTTATAGAAGGGCATGTGACCGCTGAAGCACTGAATGGTATTTAAAACTTGATATATTTTTTTGCTTTTTATACGATCAGGAAATTTTTTTCCCTTTTTAATTTAAGGGGGGAAAACCCCTTTCCCCTTTACGACATATACATATGAGTACGTCACAGTCCCACCGGGCTTTGTGTGGGATTGCAGGCGATCCCCTCTATAGCCGCCGACTGTTAGCTGCAATTGCAGCAAATAGTCAGTGGTTAAAGCTCAAAAGGTGCCAGCGCCATAGCCGTTTAACTCCGCGGCAAAGATGGCCACGGCGTCTAAATCTTGGAAAAATTTTGTCGACACCATTTCCTCATTAATCAGGCCCCCCCTGTGAAATCAGGATCCCATTTTCAAATTTGGGAAATGGGAAACTTTGGAATGTAAAATTTCCATCTATTACACCCAAGCTTGTATAACAATGCATTAAACTGTTAAATGATTGCAAACCCCTATGGTAAGTACCCCGGGGGGCTCTAACTAAAGTAAAAAACAAAACAAATTTTTTAAAGTATAAAAAAAAAAAAAAATATAAAAAAATTTTTAACACCCCCTTTTGCCCTCTTGCAAATAAAAAAAAAATTTCACATTTTTGTATTGCTGCACCCAAAAAATCCTACTATTAAAATATACATAATTTATTTGTACGTGAACAAAGAAGAAAAAAAAAAAAAATTTTTTGGGCATTTCACTTCCCCTAGAAATTGGAATAAATTTGTCAAAAAAGTACATGACCAAATGGGTTTAAAAAAAAGTACAATTCCCCCTGCAAAAAAAAGCCCCCCATTCAAGTCCCTAGGTGTTAGTAAAAAAATTTATTGGTTTCAGAAAAAAGGGAAAAAAATTTCTTTCAGAGTTTTCTATCAAAATTCATACAACTTGACTTACCGGCATTTTAATGTGTCATTCTTGCATTTTTCTGTATTCGATTACAATGCCTGTCATTTTTACTCTGTTGTTGATTTAATTGCTATTAGTGCAATTTGTTTTTATTGCTTTTTT